>PVJC01007749.1:0-50526 GCA_004026665.1 Murina feae | reverse complement strand
GGGGGGGGAAAGGGGGCATGCAGGAGGCAGCTGATCAATTATTCTCTCATTGTTGATATTTCTATCTCTTTCTCCCTCTCCCTTCCTCTCTGAAACCAATAAAAATGTTTTGTTTTGTTTTAAATACCACCAAAAAGAAAAATCCTAGCCTAGGTGAGAGATTTGGAGACTTGAACTGGTGTTGAGGTGGAAGGAGCAAAGAGGATGGGGTGGGAGGGATGTGTACAATATTGACCCCTAGGCCACGTCTCGTCTCTCACGGGATGATGGGATGAGGCAGAAGAGAGAAGGAGAGCTGTGATGTGCCACCCTGACCCCCTCAGGACTCCAGGGCTTACTCTTCCAGCTGCTAGAATTGCCTTTGGCTGAAGACAGATATCTTATCCAAGGTTACACTGCCCCTTCCTGTGACTGGTCAACATTCGGGTATAAAAGGTACATCCAGATCCCGTGCCTCACCTGCAGACACCTCTGAGGGCCATGCCAGCTTCAGAGCATCTTGAAGGGTTGGCTAAACCCTTGGTTGAGACTTCATTGCAGCTCAGTGTCTTCTTTTTTTGTGAACCTGCTTTCCTCCCTTCCCTTCCACGGATGGGGATTCTAAGAGCACTTTTCAATACACCTTCTTATGCGAATCTTTCCCTAAGATGCTGCTTCATGGGAAACCCAAACCTGCAGTGGATGGCATCCAACCTCCTGGCTTGTGAGCCGTGTAGATGGTGTCACCAGTCACTGATATGTGGGATATAGAAAAAGGAGGGAGATCATGGGTTCAACTTTGGAAAAGGTAAGCTTAAGCTTCCTGAGACTTTCAGAGTTGAGGCAAAATTTCAAGAGAAATGTGTGGATTCCAAATGTAGATCTGAGAGTCATTCGTGTTCTGGGGTTAATTTAACTCTTGAATAGGTCCCTATCCTGACAGGAAGCATATACCAAATGTCTTGGAAATGGAGATGCCATGATCCTTGAGTTTCTTCATCTTTGGCTTCACATATAGCTCCTGACTGCATTCTGAGTTCCTGATCTACTGGGTTATTCTGGTCTTCATTCTCACTACCTAGAATCTAACCTAAGGCTTGGTTCAACCCCACCCTCTAGAGATAACTCAGCTTCATCCTGTCCTATATTTTCCCACTTCATTTTTAGCCTTGACCCAGTTCCTCAAGACCTGGCTTTTCTCCCTGTCTTCATGATTCAATGCCAAGCCTATGCCTGGTGTGATTCCCTCTTAGAATTCTGAGCATCCCAATAGGACATATTGTTGAGCTAGCTACTGTCAACTCCTGCCTTCTCCAGACTCTCTTGGCTGTAGATGTTGATGCTGTCAACTCATGGCTATATCAATTTCAGAACCCTTCACTCTTGGTTTGAGTTTTACTCTCTGTAGAGTCACCCATTATCCGGTTACTACTATTCCACTGTCTTCGAGCATTAATCTGTATTACCTTGGGGCTTTGTTCTAGCTATTTCCCGGATGCCTGTGTGGTTATCTGGTTCCTCTTTGCCATTCAGATTGTAGCTTCAAATGTCAGCTTTTCAGAGAGGACTCCCTTAGTCACCCAATCTCACAACCACCCAATTCTTCTCTGTACTTTTTACCCTAATTTACTTTTCTGTATGTGCTTATTACTACCTCCTTTTTCTTATTTGTCTATCTGTCTTCCTTCAACTGGACTGTAAGTCTCTAAAAAGGAGGGTGTTTTTGGGAATTGTTCACCATTCTGTTTCCAGTATCCAGTATAGTGCCTGGCACATGGTAGGTGTTCAATAAATGTCTGGAATTTGGTAGGTGTTCAATAAACATTGAACAACTGGCTGATTGAATCTGTTCTTTGGCTGCTGTGGCCCCTTATTAGATTGAACATCCCCAGATTTGCATCAACTGGGATGAAATCTGAAGTCCTCACATGCTCTGTCTCCAAGTTTCTGGCATGCCCCAAGGCAAAGCCTGCCTAAAAATATGGCCATTTATGTGATGGGAATCCAGACTCATCACTGTCTCTTTGGCCACTAGTTCATTTCATCTCTTGGATGATAATTCTTTCTCATTTTGTTTTCTTCTGCACCACTGGTTTGATTGGTGATGATTAGCAGAGGGTGGTCCATTTATGTGAAACACCTGCTTCCCACCTGTGTCCCTATGAGCAGTCAGCTTTGGATCTTAGTGCAGGAAGCCAGTGGGTGTCCTTCATAGCTGAGTGGGCTTCCAGAATTTTCTCCAGAAGTCAGATCCAAACTGGCACCATGTGGTGACCATCTGTATGTCAGTTTGCCAGCATTTCATCGAATATATCTGCCAGCTTGTGAGAGAGACCTGGGGAGGCCTAGGGGCGCCAAGGAGGACTGATAGAAAAACTGACCTGAGAAAAAGGCTGAGCCAGACGGAGTGGATTCCATGTTGTGAGTCAGGTTGTAATTCAGTTGGCTTCCCTGGCTTGTTCATGGAACCAGCAAACAGCAGCTCAGAAGACTGCATTCTTGCTTCACTCCCAATAAACCACTCTGAAGGGAGTGGACAAGTGTATCAAAGGTTATATTACCCAACTCAGGCTTGAAAAGCGCATCCTAGCACATCAAGTTCCCATGGACGGGAAGCTAGGAGACTATGAATATGCTCCTAGTCCTTGCATCATAGCCAAGTAATTAATCCCAAACTCTGTTACTTAAGTCAGTGATAAAGCTCACAGAACCAACATTAGATACATTTTATTGGGTAGGTCTAGGGGGAATGCATCAGTTAAAAGTGTAGAGGAATCTAAGGTGGAGCGGAAGGTACCTTATTTGAAAACACTTTTCAGTTCTGCATGTGTGATTTGCATGTACGACTCTGCTATCTTATATCCAATTACACTCACCCCAAGCTACTGCGCCATTGGGTCATTGGGTGATTTGCAACCTTGTCCATTATTTTATTTGTTCTTTCATGAATTCAACCATTTGACACTTTAAAATGCTTTTCCCGTATTCTGTGCTGTAATAGGCATATTGGATACCAAATTTACTACACCCGCAGCCATGCCCTGAAGCATCCCATAGATTGGTGGGGGAGGAAGAGGTATGAATAATCAGCGCAGCAAGTATATAACAAGAGGCCCTTATCCCAAACTTGGGGAGAAAGAGGATTAGAAAAGGCTCCTGGAGAGGGAGTCTGAGCCAAGCTCTAAGAAGGAATAGGATTTAATCGAGTTGGGAGAGAAGAGAAAACATTCTGGTCAGAGGCAGCAGCATGTACAAAGTCTGTTAGTTGGGATGCATGAGCAGTTTCAATGCGGCCACAGTATAGACTCCTGGAGGTGCAAAGGGTCATGTGAGGAGTTTGGACACCTTCCCAAAGACACTGAGAGCTATGGAAGGATTGATCAGAGGCATCAGAGAATCAGATCTGAAATTTCTGGGGGATGATTCTGGCTGCAGTGTGGAAACTGGATTGGAGAGGGACAGAACTGCGTTGGAGGAACCAGGCAGGCTGTGATGGTGGGAGCTGGAAACAGCTTCGGGGAAGGGGAAGGAGGGTGATCGGGATGGAAGGATATAAGCACTGTATAGGATTTGTAATTGATTGGATGTAGAACAGGTTGAGCGAAAGGATAAGACCCAAACTTTAGTCTTGGAGAAACAACTGGATGGGGGTGTCATGAACAAAGACAAGGAACCCCAAGGAGTAGCAGGTGGGAATACTCCTTTCTCTTTCTGCAGCCTCTGAAGGAGAAGGTCTGGGCACAGCCAAGAGGCTCAGAAGGGCCTGGGTAGGAAGTTTCATCTACAGGGGACTCTGAAGACTCCTCTCATCTGCCTCTAGAAACCAGATTGCTGTCGAGTCCCCTTGGGAAGTCTGAGGGGGACAGGATGGCCATCCTGGGCAATGGGCACTGGAAATACCCACACTGCGATGCATAATGAGGCCACCTGCCTATGAACTGAAAAGAAGTGTTTATGAGCCAACTGAGGCTCTGGCTGGGAGTATGAGAAGGGGAGTCATGGCTCATACTTGCTCACAGAGGGTAGATGGAGGAGGCAGAGGGCAGGGCTTTGGCTGGCAGGCCCTCCTGCCTAATGAGGGCCAGGGCAGTGGGTAGTTCTGACTGTGGTTAGCTGGAGACCCAAATCCTAGCTCCCTGGTCATGTAGGAAGCTGGAGAGCTACTTGGAAGAGATCATATGCATAGATTATACCAACACAGGCTCTACTTTCTCTGGGAAGCAATTCAAAGTCACTTCATTCTTCACCTGCATTGGGCTAATGGCCTGATTATAGCCACACTAATAACCTTCAAACACTCTCAGCAGCAGCCTTGGCTCTGAAAGGTGCTGCCCTTCCTCCGTGCCCAATTTCATGCTTCTGTGGGATTGCAATGACAACAGCTGTTTATTCCTCCCAGGGCCCGAGTTACTTGGAGGAAAGGCAGATGGCCGTGGGCTAATTCCTGAAGTGCACTTCTGGGGACCATCAGCTTGGGCTCCCAGGCTGACATCCCACACAGGCTACAGGTCAGAGCGTGAGCACTTCCCATGAATATGGATGCCGAGGATGGAGGCTGATGGCTCTGCTCTGCAGGGCAAATCTGTCGCCCTGGATGGGGATGACATTTTTTACTGAGATATAGGGTCAGGGGAAAGGGTTGTCCCCTGAGCCTCAAGGAAAGATGTTTTAATATATAGGACACTGGCTTTTTAGAGAAAGCGGTCGCTATCAGGAAAGGCAGCACGGAGAGGGATTTGTGTCTGTTACACCATCCTCCCACTCAATTCTTTTCTGAGGCCCTGACAGCACCCAGTTAAGAAGAGCCTGGATGGTCACGGTGCTTCAGGAGGGGTTTTGAGGTGGCTAAGAATTTGCATGGATGAGCACTAAGACATTTTCCAATACTAAGAGGCCAGGTGTCCTTGCCTTGACTGATAGTGTTCCCTCACATTGTTCTTTGTCCCCCTTCCTTAACTCCCTCCCTCCCTCCCTCCCTCCCTCCCTCCCTCCCTCCCTCCCTTCCTTCCTTCCTTCCTTCCTTCCTTCCTTCCTTCCTTCCTTCCTTCCTTCCTTCCTTCCTTCCTCTTTCTTGATTTCAGAGAGAGGAAGGGAGTGAGAGGGAAGGATAAAAACATCAATGATGAGAAAGAATCATGGATCAGCTGCCTCCTGCACACCCACTACTGGGGATCAAGCCCACAACCCAGGCATGTGCCCTGACCTGGAATCAAACCATGACCTTGTGATTCATAGGTTAACACTCAGTCACTGAGCCTCCCTAGCCAGGCAGTCCCTGTTTTTTATTGTCCCAATCCCACCAACCGTATAGTTCAGCTCATACCTCACCTGCTTACTCCTTGAACCCATTCCTGATGACTCTAGCCCACACTGATCTGACTTACACTATCTGAGGAGCTCAGTTCCTGCTATGACCCTCAGTTGGGCACTTCATTATATGCTGCCATGCTCACGCATCGCTCTGCAGGAGTCTCACATACTCACCGAGATTGTGAGTACTCTATGGTCAGGCACAATGCCCTTGACTGTAGCACTTAGTGCTGAGCAGCCAGCATCCTGAGGGATGGATGGGTCTCTAGGACATCAATGGGGCTGTTCATTGTCACTGGGTATCGCTATGCTAGGACTATGAAAACGCCTCTTCCCAAGAGAGATACCAGTGAAGAGTGGTCCACAGACTTCTCTTAGGTGCCTCTGGGCATCAGAGCTGACTGTTTCCTCTTCTTCCCGCCCTTCCATAGCCCTTTAGTAGGTCTTTCAGAAGGAGGCTACATTCTGAATTGGGGTTGTTATTTGGATGACTGATTTCCCACCTGGGATAGCACTCTGACCTAATTTTGGTGCTCTTCTGGGACGTGTGGCAAGTAACAGTGATGGCCTAGGACAATGGTTTCCCATTCAGAGGCCCTGAACCACTCAGGAGCTTCCACAATGCTGTGCCTTTGTCCAAGTCATTCCCTTTTCCTGAAAGATCCCTCAACATCCCTTTCATTGGTGTCCACTTGACAAAGGCCTACTCACCCTTAAGCCTCAGCTCAAATGTCACCAGTCTCCTGTAGTGTCTTCCAGCCCCTGGCCCCAGAGTTATGAAGGGGTTGTAAAACGTTCTGTAATTCCTTGCACTGTAGCACTTTGCACGCCAAGCCAAGTTCATCATGTGCCTAGCCCGCTGGCAGACTCCTGCAAACGCTTCCAGGGGCAGACTCTGCCTCTGTTGCTTTTGTGTCATTGGCTTTAGCCTGATGTGTCATGAACGCACAATACACATTTGTGAAATTAAACTGAGTGAGTGCTGATGGCAGCGGGGAGCCATCGAGGTGTTTTAAGCAGAAAATGGATATATTTTGATAGTGCTGGAGGCTTATGACCCAAGACAAGGGTGTTATGACACACAGTCAAGTCCTGGACCTCAGCTGAGGCAGAGGCAGTAAGAATGGGGCAAAGCAGAATAGACAGGATTTGATGGCAGGTGGGGCATGGAGGCTGGGGGAGTAAGATTAGAGCTTTACCTGAGGCATTAGGAGTGGGAAGTAGGGGCTCATTTAGAGAGGTGTGTCATAGGGAGGAGGAGGATGTGGATGTGTCCCAAAAAATAATAAACTCCTCTCAAGCCAAAGAAAAATTCAAAGACCATTTCTTTTTCCAAATTAGTAACACAAGGGTCTTTCAAATGAGGGGAATTAACTTCTAATGGTCAGAGCAAGTAGATTGGCTATTTGTGTTCTGGGCTGAAGAGAGAAATAGACAAGTCATGAGTCAGAATTCAGATGTAAGGGAATTCCAGCCATTGCCGCAGGGGCCGGGCAGGTTAAGAGGAGAGAACAGATTTTGTCTTGTGCCAATACCCAGGCCACTCATCCAGCCTCAGTGCCTCACTTGAAGGTGACACGCTTTGACTCCTTCCTGAATTTAAAGCGAGATGTGACTCGGGCCTTGAAACAACGTCTATCTGCTACTGGGGCTGATGACCCAGGTTAAAGTGTCACTAATCTGAGCTTCTTCTATGTCCCGCAGATCTGGAAATAGCAGCTCAGTGACATGAGGAAGTGACTTTCTTCTTTGGGGGCAGCGCTGGGCTCCTTCCAAGGACACCAGGAAACCCCAAGTCCCCTTTCAGCCTTGTGTGGTAGGCGGTGCTTCCTATGGCATATGTAGCTGGAACTGTGGTGTCTGGTCAGGCAGGTGTGAGGTGTGAAGACACCTCTCCCTAACCCAGGTTTTATTGCCTACCTCAGGTTTCTTCAATTCATACTCATCTTGATGTTTCCTGGTGACATCTCAGCTATTGTCCTGTCAGCTGCACTGAGTGCGTGTGCTTTTCCAAGTAAGGGGTTTAAAGGGGCCAACTGCGGAGGTAGGAGGGGTGGGAGACGGAGGCCAGAGGTAAGTGCCGAGGACAAGCGAATGCTGCAGGAATGGAGTGTCCTGGCCGTGTGTAAACAGGGAACTCTGCTGCCTGAGAGATTTTGCTCAAATGTTCCAGATGTAGGCACCATAGACCACCTTTAGCATATGGCATTGCAATCTTCCAATGTATTTGCTCAGAATGTTTTCATATCGATATGAATTTCACATGGATATGAACGTAGACTTCTGGGCAAAAGGAAATTATTGATGGCGTTGGTATGGCTCCTGAGTTAGAGAGAGTGTATGGCTTCCTCTTTACTGACAGCCTTCTTCTGGGAACTTCAGGCCAGTTAGGCATGAAGACGGCTTCAGTAAACAAAATGGGGGTTCAGTCTTGTGAGCCTGGTGGCCTCCACCAGCAGCCTCACCCTTCAGATCGCTCCAGTGGTTCCAGAAATACAAGGAACGCGCTCTCTGAACAGAGGCAGTGCTGCCACAAAGCCTGTGGATTTATTTCCACCCGAAAGGCACAGGCATCCTAGTGCCTTTGACTTTCAAAATGGGGCCCAGATTTAGAATTTGGTGTAAATTAATATTAGTAATGAAACCTGCTTGATATCAGATCTCTTCTGAAAATCACCTATTGTTCCTAAGGCTTCGCGGGCAGCTGAGGGCCTGGGACAGGGCAGTGGGGCCCATCATGCAGAGAAAGCCAGACTGACAATGAAGAAGAGAAGAAACAGATTCCAACTCTCCAAATCCCTCTCATCTTGGATCACAGCCTGGCTCCGAGGACAGCAGCGTCTCACAAAACTGTACTATGTTGATGACATTTTTGCAAACGGTTCTGTTCTGAATCATTAAAACAGACAAGGGTTTGTGATTCAAGCAAACATCTTCTGAAGTTACCGATGTGTCCTCATCTGTCTGCTGCTTCTCTTAGTTATCGCATTGGAGACCTGGGTCCTTGTGCTCTACAGGCACTTTTTGGGAGAACAGCATGATCTTGTTTGGGGAGCTCCTTTTGAGGTGGGCCCACGTGTACAGGTGCCCACCTGACCAAGCAGACATAACTGTGCTGGTCCAATAGGACTGGAGGGAATGCCCTAATAGAAAATAAACCACCTGGAAGAATAAGATGGGTGCTTCTTGTGTGGAAAGGGGAGCCAAAGGTGACAGGGGACTAAACAAAAGAGGATTGTTCTCAACCATGTTCTCGAAGACTGACCACGGTTGTATGAGGCACTTCACCTTGAACCCTATGGAGGGGTCTGACTGAAAAATCAAAGGGATATTGTCATCAGACTGTTCCCCCAGAGGCAGTCCCACCAGATGGCCCTTGAAGTTCAGGATGGGGAGCCCAGAGCCCTCCTAGGAAGCATTTTCAGAGAGGAGCCAAAGCAGGAGTCATCTAGTCCAAGGTCTGCTCTGCGCCAAGCACCACACACGGGCACCGGCTTCTGAAGGGGCTGGCTTTATTTCCTGGAGTGATGGAGCTAGGGGAGGGGTAGAGAGAAAGGTTTATCCCTTGGGCAATCTGAGTGAAGCTGGAGGCAGCCTTGGCCTTCCCTTCCCTTTCTCTGCTTTCAGGCACCAACCTATGAACTCTGTCCCGGAGCCTTGTCCGTCTGCAGTAACATCACCAGCTGATTAGTCCACTCTCGGCTCCTCCTCAACGCCCTCTATGGAGCTCCAGGTCACATCTCCATATTCCCCTGAGACGTGGACTCCAGTCACTGACTCCTGGGCTGTTCCTCCACTCCACATCCTATTGTCATGGCAAGTGACCTCGCATTGCCTGGGATGACCCTTACCCCCTCCACTCTGATCTGCCGGCTCTTCTCTAGTTCAGCTACTCCCATGGCCTCACCCTGGATGCTTCAACATCTGAAATAATAAACTCTGAAATGACCTTTCTGAACACCACCTCTCATCACTTCACCTTCTTCACCACCTTTATTCCCAGAAAACCTGCTCCTAGCTGCCAGCCCTGTCCTCACACCCTTTTAACAGGTCTTAGGTCCACTGATCCCACACCATCCCTCACCCTCATTTGAATAATCTGAATCACCCAACACTCACCTTTTCCTTTCTGCCTTCGTGTTCATTGAGACACTCCTTCCTCATTTCCTCTTAGGGAGAGGTAGTTGCCCCTTGCTGTGTGCATTTTATCTGTACTTGTGCCGTCTGCCTTGTGTGTCCTTGATTACATGTCTGTATCTTCTGCTGGAAGGTGTCATCTTTGAGGACAAGAAGCACGTTTATTCCATTCTATAAGTTCAGCAGCTGGTACAACACCTGCCACATGGCCAATCTCAATAAGCCTTTATAGATTTAAACTTCCCAGGACATGCCTTCCCTCAGACCTGTCCCTGGTCATTTGTCAGGTCCTAGCTCACTCCCACTGGCCTTCTTTGGGGTGTCTAAAGGGTGATTGGTCTTGGGATCTGGACTTTAGGCCCTGTTCCTCTATCTCTTCTCTGCCTTTCCCCCTGGACCTCAGTTTCTTTATGTATAACAACTGCCTTCTGCCAGTTCTTCCTTCAACTGTGGGCCAGTTGCTGGGTGGTCATTCCTATTCTGTCACAGCATGAGGCTGGGCTGTAGCGGGGGCGGGAGGGGCAGCAGGGACTGGGGAATGGCACAGAACATTGTGTGAATGAACTGGCAGAAGCTCTGTGGGCTTGCCAGCTGGTACCATGTGCAAGAGCCAAAGGGAAAGTTAGATTTTTTTTCTGCCCAAAGCTCAGAATCCTGAAGGAAGTCATAAGCCTTACTAAAGGCTTACGAGTGAGAAGTGTCAAGGTCACCTCTGCTTCATGCCTGACCAGGGAGGGACCTTGTGGATCTGTGTGTGTGGCTGTTTCCAGCCACTGGGCATGCCTGACAGCTGATAACATGCCTCCACAGCAGAGTAAGAGGAAGAGCCATTGATTCTATTTGTAATTTATCTTTTGGGTTGATACCAATGTTCTCCCTTTGTTTCTGACTTGATGCATTCATCTTCAGGCTCAGTGAGTTCATTCTGGTAAAATTTTGCATGAATAGAAGCACAGTATTCATTAGACTTTCACTCACTTGTAACTTAGGTATGAGACAGGAAGTGTACAGGATGATTCTGCATTATTGTGCCATACCAGGTAGCAATGGAGCTATCAAAGACTGCCAAGGTCATGTCTAAAAGACTCAGGAGACATCATGTATAGGCTTTTACTGGTCTAAAATGGGACACTTTGTACATCAATAAGGATAATAAATGTAATGGATTGAAATCTACTAAATATATTCAAACTTATGAGTTTATAATAATTTTTAAGAAACTCCAGTATTTGCAACCTCTGAGTTTTGAGATCTCTAATGGAGAGACTCCCCAAATTATCTCTTCAGTTGGCCTGGTTTTCATGGCCTCACCACTGTACCCTAGTTCCCTCTGTCCCTGGGTCTGTTCCAGCACTTTGCTTCCAGGTAGCTTTTAATGCTTCATTATTCCATGCTAATCTATTTGGAGAAAGCATGAGAGAGCTCCAGAGTTATTGGTAGGGTCTACAAAGCACTACTTGCTAACTGAATAAATAATGCCTTGCTCTGATATGCACAATTGCTCCCCTTAGTTTCCCAGAAGTAGCTCCTGTAGGATGAATAATCAGGCTTTTTTTTTTTTTTTTTTTTTGGTCAGTGTGCCAATTCTGTGATCATGTGCTTTCTCATACAGGGGTTCATGGACTTTGGGGGGTTAAAAATGGCTTTTTATGAAAGAAGTTGTGGCCAATGGGCCTGAAGGATGGGTGGTCAGGGGGACGTGGTCTCAGGCCCTGCTCCTCCACCTCTTCTCTGCCTTCCCCCCGGGCCTCAATTTCTTCATGTATAACAAAAAAACATTGAGGAATGAACTGCTGACACATGCAATAACATGCACTGTGCTAAGTGAGAGAGGCCAGACCCACAATGTCACATACTGTATGATTACTTTTATTCTATTTTTTAAAAAAGTAGAATGATAGGGTCAGAAAACATATCAGTAGCTGTCTGGGTGGGGAGAGGGCATTAACCATACAGGGGCACCTGGGAACTTCGGGATGATAGAATTACTTTCTATCTTGATTTTTGATGTAAGTTGCGCAAAAGTCATAACTACATCTAAAAAGAGCGAATTCTGCTGGATGCGAATTATAGTTCAGTAAACAAAATGTAAGCACACACACACTATGGGACAGAAAATCTCTCAGGTCCTTCTCAGCACTCATATTCACCAACTCTCTACCGAAGGTGTGGCCATGGGGCAGAAGATGCAGGCGGAGACCTCCAGGCCCTTGTCTCATTTTTAAATGTTCCCTCCCTGATTCCTCCTCCTCCTTCCAGCTTGAAACAGTCTTTCTGTGATGTGATGGGAGAGAGAGGTTAAACAGGCCTCATTGACTTGATTGGCCATTTTAGGAACAAGGCACCTGTGTGTCTGTGTGTGTGTTGGCCATTCTGAGAGGACAAGCCTTGCCCAGCCCCTCATTCTAGGGCCAAGCTCTGAGTTATTGGCCTGAAATGGAGTATTTTGAACAAGAGCTCAGAACCCAAATCCCCATGAAGCAGCCACGGAGGCCTGTCAGACAGATGGGAATCTAGATGGACAGCCAGACCTCTCCCGTCTTCTATTCAGGGTCTGGAGGAGGAGCCCCCTAGCCTTCTCCTGTGCTATTTACTGAGGCCTAAGGCAGGATTATTGATTGAGGCCATGCAAGTGACAGACAGGGAGGGAACCAGGCCCCAGCTGGGAAGAAGAAAGCAAGGGGCTTGTCACAGCAAGAGAGGCTGCTACCTGCACAAAGCCCACAGCCTCCTTCTGACACTGGGCTGGCACTCAGGGGCTGGCACTCGGGGGAAAGCTGCCCAGTGGGGATTTGCAGATATGTTCTACCTTCGCCATTTCTCAGCGCCTCTCTCAGGTGCAGCAACAGCTAATAATAGCACCCATCTCATGAGCATTTACTTTGTGCCAGGCACGGGCTAGGCCCTATATTCTGTCGTATTCATTCACGGCAACCTTAAGATTTCAAAAACCTTATTTCTGTTTCATAAACCTTATTCCTGTTTCAAAAACCTTATTCCTGAAACTAGTGCTCCAACCGAGGTGTGTGGCTCAGCCCTCTCAATCAGGAGCTGTTTTTATCTGCTGAAATAAGCCAAGTGACGGGGCTAGCTCCAAGGTGCTGAGGAGACTGAGGCCGAGGTTTTAAGGGAGCAGGAGCAGAACAGAGAGCTCTGTTCCAGGTGGAGCTCAAGCCAGGCTGCACCCCCACCCTTGAGCCTCTTTAAAACAAGCCAGCCCCCTAAAGCCTCTCCTTGGCCAGGGAGGCCTGCCTCTTCGTGTGAGGGGCCTGGGACAGATCCTGTAACCGCCCCCCCCCCCCCCCCCCCCGGGCAGGTGCTAAAAGAAATCCTAGTAAGGGAAGCCGGGAGTTCATATGGGTGTTTCTGCTTAGGAAGGGAGGTAGAAGGAAAGCGTGTCAGCAGAGCTCTGTGGTCCACTAGGAGAGGGCATCTTGGATGCTTCTCTAAGCCGCAGAGTTTGGAGGCTACCACATCCCAGGAAAAGCCTAAGGCCAGAGGCGCCCATCAGAGGCCCTGATGGTCCCTTGGAGTCTGGGATCAATGAGCAATTGGAAGCTGGCACCAAGGGAAATGACAGACCCATGCTCTTCAAAAATATGTTTTTATTGATTTTAGAGAGGAAAGGAGAGGGAGAGAGAGAAACGTCGATTGGTTGCCTCCTGTATGCACCCCAACTGGGGATAGAACCTGCAACCTGCGTATGTGCCCTGACCTGGAATCTGACCCCTTTTGGTGCGTGGGATGGTGCTCGACCAACGGAGCCACAGTGGCCAGGGCCAGACTCACGCTCTTTATACTAGAAGTCCCCAAAAGTGTGTGAAGGAGGAAGCAGTCAGGGTGGGTCTCAGGCAGTCTCACGTGGGCACAGCTCTTGGTGTTATACCGACAGCCTCAAATCCCCACCTCCGCCTGGGACCTGAAGCAGATCTGTTTCTGGGCTCAGCAGGGTCATGCATGTGCACAGTGACAGATTGCTAAACAAGATTCTGGAAAGAAGCCAGATGGCTTGGCTGGGGAGGAGGAGTTCTGAGTTCCCTGGAGGTGGTGGCCATGGCCGGGGAAGACAGGGAAGCATGGATATTTTGTGATGGGCCAAGACCTGACAGTGGGCTATGTTACAGACCTGACATTTCAGGTGCTGTCACAGTGTAACCTTGGTCTTGACCTTGTGGGGCAGGAAGTCCTGCTCTGGGAGTTGGCCCAGAGGTTGGGAGACAAATTGGTTTCCATGTAAACATGACCAAAGACCCATTCCCATACCTCTGAGATCATTTCTACTTTCAGAAGCAAAATTTCTGCCACTGAAGCGAGCTGTTAGGTGCCAGCCTCATTGTTCATAGTCTGTGTGTGCGCGCATGTGTGTGTGTCTTTACTGTGTTCTCCTCCACCTCTTGTCAGCCTGGTTTCCAGGCTCTCGAAGTCGCACTGCTTTGGCATTAGAGGGAGATGAGACTGTTTGTCACTCAGGAAACCAAGACTCTAAGTAAGGAGCACCGTCGGTATGCAGCAGACTTTGATCTTGGGACTTTATTGGATAGCGGCAGAGCTGTGTCTGGCCATAGCTGCTGCTCTCAGGCCGCTGGGTTTTGTGGTTGAGCATAGAGAATGGGGCATAGAGACCTCCCATCCAAGGAGACCCTGGTAGAGTCAGGGGCCTCAGCCTTCTGGTGCTATAACCTTCCCAGCCTCCCAGGATGAGGCCGCCCAGCATCCTGCAGGGAGTGACTCCCCTGGCATACAGGCTGTGTGTGCATGCATGTGGGTGCAGGCAGGTATGTCATGGGGCAGGGTGAGGAGTGGGAGTGGGGAGCGGTGGTAGATTTTCCAGGTACATTCTGCGCAATGAACCTCCAAACCAAGGAGCCACACAGAGTCCGCTGGACGATAGTGGGTTCAAGTCATTTATTTTTTGATTGTACCAGTTTGGTTCTGGGGTCCAATCCCCAAATTCCAGAAAAATAAACTAGTAAGAACCACATGCACTATGAGAAGGCCATTCCGACGTGTCCGTGATCATGCGGTGAGAGGGCAGAGAAGACGAACCAGGAGCCCTGGGCACAGAGCAGGGCCTCTCTCCCGGACAGCTGGAAGCCTCTGCCTCAGAGCCTCATCGGGGTTGGGAAGAGGGTCGAGGCTGGGTCATTTGGACCCTGTCCCTTTACGGCACTGGACCTCTTATTGCTACATTTGCTACTTTGCTACTTTATGGCCCTTGGATCGTGTACAGCGAATGCCTATCATCGGGTGGTACTAATGAGTTGGCTGCTGGCGTCTGTTGTTGCCATGGTTACATGAGCACAAGCCTCTCTTCTGAGGGTCCTATGGTGAGTTATCAGGGATTCATTTGGCCACTATTGAACTGTGCCACACGTGGTCATCACTACGTACTCAACTTGGCCAACCCCTTGGAAGCTGGTAGCACGTTATTGCCTCCACTCTGTGCTTCCCAGCTCCTGGACCTTGCTGGAACACCTCCCCCAATACATCGTACGGACCTGAATACCAACAGCCCTCAACCCTTTCCAGCTGCTGGAAAGGCTTCCTAGTGATGGCTTTCGAAGTCCATGCATTTGGAGCACAACGGGAGGGGTGCATGTTGGGAACATATCAACTTCCACAAGCAGCCAAGGGCCCGATAGGTGGCAGCGCCTGGTTCAGTGGCCCATTGGTGAGGTAGTTTGAACACATCAGCAATCCTGCCAGGGAAAAAGCTTCCAGAGCATGTCCCCAGGTGCTCACTGGTCCAAGAAGCAACACAGAGTGGCGAGATTTCTCTCCTGGGTGCTGGCCTGTACCTGACCTTGGCAGAGGTGGGCCTGGAGCTTGGCCAGCAAACTGCACTGGCAGGCTGGGCCTCACTGTGTTCCCGGGGCACAGCAATACCTTCCCAGCAGATCAAAGCATAACTTTCTAGAAGGACAGGAGCCCTGTCCCTGCCCTTGCCCCAGAGAATTACTGCTGGGTAGGGCAGGTCCTCTGACTGCTGCCAGGCATTTACGTGTGCCAACCTACAATCACTCTTCCCATTTAGGCATTTCCCAATGCCTGGTGTCTGTGTGTCTGTCCTGATGGCTGGGTGTTCTCTTCTAAGGCTGTCCTGATGCTTTGGCTGTGAGGCTGTGATGAGCCAGTGAGTCCTTAGTGGGCAGGGTCCCGGTCCAGAGACTGTGCCCATTCAGGGGAGCTAAGGAAGCTTCTGGAGGCAGGGGAATATGCTTTGTTGCAGAACTGCCTTTGAAAGTCTAATCTGGTCTGAATTTTTAGCTGTGTAGACCAAGCCAATGAGAAACTGGCCAAGACCTGATTTCCCAAGTGTACTTCCCTTCTAAGGTCTGCATAATAGACTGACCTTGGACTGGTCAATGTGGGCAGAACAACCCCATCCCAGCTTTATTATTAGACATGATCTACTAGAAGCATGTGTGGTGGTCCTAGGACTGGGTGTGCTTGGCTGGGAGGTAGGATGAGGGGGTATTGCTCTGGGTGTGAATCCATCTGAAGTGCCCTTAACTCTGTTGAGCCTGCTGGCTGGCCTTTGCCTCTGGATGTCCCCAGAGGTGTTAGAAAGCTTCCAGCCTGCTCCACCTCAAGGCTGGAGTCCGCTTGGCTTTAGACGGGCCCTTTGGGAGCCTCCAGGGTGGGCCAAGTCTCAGGCCAGCATCACTCAGAAACAGCCGCCTAGGGGCCAGGGAAGCCAGCCCTGCCCTGTCCACAGCCTGGGGAAGAGCAGGAGGACCAGGCCCTTGCCATGGATAGGGGAGGGCACAGAGGCACCTGCTATTCCTATTCTGGAACTTCTTTGTCCACATACCCTGTGCCTTGATGTCAGCACAGCCTGGGGACCCTTGGCAGGGAGGAACTTCCTTTGGGTGATGTTGGGTACAGAGGAACTTAAGCTGCAATTTGCTTCTATGTGAAAAGCAAGATTAAAAAGGAGGGAAAGGAGGGCCCAAAAGACCCCATAGCCTGGGACAGGGCTTCCTTTTAGTCATTATCTCTTATCTGCCAAGTATCAAGCTCTGAGGTCTCATGGAGTCTGGGTCTATAACATTACCCCCTTTGGGGACATTCTGGGGACTCAACACATGCCATCTAGTTTGTTCCTCAAAGAGAGAGCAACTGCTGCCAGTGGGGAAACTGAGGCATGGTGGTCAAGAACCCACCTAACTAAGACTCCTAATGTCCACTGCGGCCCCACTGTGATGGATGGAAGGCTGGTACCCTGAGGATAGGGCTTGGTAGAAACAGACATTTGACATGGCGAGGGGTGGGGGTCAGAAAGATGGTTAATGGGAGCCCCCAGGAGGCAGGGTCTGCAAACAAGCTCAGGCATCAGTTGGAGAATTTGCCTACCGGAGTAAAGAAATGCCAGGGACTGCTTTTTTGCTTCTGTGTTTGCTGTTTATAACTCCCAAGGGAGATTTCTCACGTTTGGCCAAAAATAGATCAAAGGAGGATGGTCACAGCAGGTGGGGGAGTGAGTGTACGAGTTAAAAAACATGTTGCTTCATACTTCTCTGTTCTTAGCCCATGGGAGTCACATGATAATTGCAATGCTGAGAGCAATAGCTACCATTTGCTAAGCACCTACTATGTGTTAGGCACCTGACTCAGTGCTCTACATACATCACCTCACAGCCAAGTGGGCAGATGGGCATTTTGACGCACACATGAAGGAAAACCAATGGGTCTTTTGCAGGTTTTCGCAGGCGTTGCTTTCTGTCTGCTTTTTCCCTTGATGCCCGGCCATTGTTTAGTGGGGGCCCCTGTGGCTGTCAGAGGACTACCTGCTCTGCAACCAAGTCCCCTCCAGCTTCACACACCACGGAGACCAGCCCAGCAGGAGCCTGGCCACGCCCACCAGGAGCCTGGCCACGCCCACCAGGAGCCTGGCCACGCCCACCGGGAAGCTGCCAGCCCTGTGACCCAGCAAGGCCTCTGCTGGGAACCCTCCCAGCTTCCACCTGGGGGTGCTGCAGGGGAGGATCCCAAGGGCCCCTGAGTTCATGGCCATGTTTATTTTGAGTAAAACACGAGGGAACAAACCAAGGAAAAGGGGCAAAAAACAATAAATTACGAAACCACACACTTTTAAAGAGATGGCCAGAATCTGTTAAGCTGCACACTCTTTCACCTGCGAGGGTGCTTCTGGCACTGGACCCGCGGGATGGCCGGCAGGACCCGAGGGCGGCCAGCGTGCCTGTGGGTGTTGACGATGACGTGATTGGGATGTGTCGCATGAGGGTGGGTGGCCACAAGGATGGGGGAGGCGGGAGGCGATGGGGATGCAGTGGCTACAGCTGTGGTGGGTGCTGTGGGTGCACCAGAGAGACATGGGGAGGGGGCGTAACGCAGGGTGTGCACAGGGCCAGCTGGTTCTTCTTGCCTTGGCTGGAGGGTATGATCCCCCAGGCAGAGGGAGGAGTGATGATAGAAGAATATATCTCAGGTGATAGTCATAGCACCCCACAAGAAGCTCTCCCCTGAATGAGTTAGGGACAAGGGCCTCTTAGAGAGCGGGGTATTGCGCACGACTGTACAAGGACGGGGGGTTGTAAACAGGGGCCTCTACCGGGCCAACCCCAGGCTCTGTGGACTGTCTTTCAGGTCCTCCTGTTCACCCACCGAGTCTGCCCGCGGTCGCCCTTCGCTGCCCTCCCCCTCTGTCACAGTGACCAAATCTCCCTGCAAGGACACTCTGTCCGTGGATGTGGAGCGCCGCCTCCTGCCCCCGTGGTCCTCGGGCCCAGGCCCTGCGGTGGGAACTGTCAGGAGGACTGCATCAGGCCGGTGAGGCGCTTGCCCGCCAGCGACTTTCCCTGCAGAGACAGGCGACAGAGAGGCACACACAGGTACACACACACACACAGACGGACAGAGACAGAGAGCCAGACATGTGAATTAATTGTTGCATGAGCCATGTTGGCCAAAGGACTTAGCGAACTGACCCCCTTTGATCTCTGGGTTTGGGGGCCTGCACCGCCGACAGTGGGAGCAACCAGGAGTCTGGGCCGGTTAGGGAGGCAGGGTGTGCCGCTGGCACTCTTTCTGAGGTGCGGGAATTCTACTTACCCCAAACCAGGCATTTCAGCTCTGAGGCTGAGCGTCTCTTAATGCCTGTGGGCTGTCCCTGAACTTGATTTTATTTAAGCGAGGAAGGACAAGACGGCTTGGGGAGTAGCAGGATCGGGGGCGGGGGGAGGGGAGGTGGAGGTGGGCTAACCCAAAAAGATGGTGGCTAAACATCCGGGTGATTGCAAACGAATGAATGAACTAGTAGTCTTAAGAATGCACAGGACCTAGGAAGCCTGTTTGAAATGCAGGAGAGGCACACAGGCTTTGGGTCCTCTTGATGACCCAGTTCTGGAGGATGAGAGTGGTAGTTAGTCGAGGTGTGGAGAATAGGTGACCGTGTGCCACAGGGGGCCTCGGACAGTGCGCGCCTGCCACCTCCTGTGTTCTTGGTTCCCTCTCTGCAGTGCCCAGGGCCTCACATCAGGAATGCTACCTGTCCTTCCTTCCCTTACAACCCAGGTAGCAGCTCTTCCTGGGAAGTAAGACAATGAACTGGACTGTGAAGCTGGGGCATGCGGCACTGAGAGCCTGAGAGAGGCCAGTTGCTCAATGCCCGGGAGGACGTGACTGTGTCCAGCTCCCGCCCCCCCCCTTCTGAAATCCATAGCATTGGACAGGGGTGTAGAGGAGAGTGTGGCTGGACCCAGGCGATTGATCACCATGTCTGAGAAGGCACTCAGCACCCCTTCTGTATCGACAGGGTCAGTGACACCATTGCCATCCGTGAAGGGCAGCACACGATGGCTCGTCAGCAGGGCGGCCGAGTTTGCAAGGGCCAGCAGTTCCCCACGTTCATTTCCAAGTGGGGTGCGAGGGCTCAGCTTGTTTGCTGGGCTTGGCTGCGTGTAAGCTGGATGTAATTAAAAAAATTGATCAGGCCCGTGAAGCCTGGTCGGGTACTCAATAAACCTTCTGATTGACAAATTGATGGATAATGGGCGTATCTAACCATCGAACGGCATGGGTTGTGTCTGCTGGACGCAGGACCGTGTGTCATCTGGCTCAGCGCGCCGCGGAGGGGCACGGCAGCATGACTTGGAGGGCATGGGTGGGTGCTGGCCCGGACTTGGAACTGCTCTCAGGGGTTATCCGAAAGTGTGCTCTTCCTCCTGCTCTCCTCCTCCTTTCTCTCACCAGCATCACTTTCTTTCAACCCTCATTTTTAAAAAAATATTTTTTATTGATTCCAGAGAGGAAGGAAGAGGAAGAGAGAGATAGAAACATCAGTGGTGAGACCATTGATCGGCTGCCCCCTGCATGCCCCCTACTAGGGGATGGAGCCTGCAACTGAGGCACCTGTCCTGACTGGGAACCCAACCTGGGGCCCTTCAGTTACGCTCTATCCACTAAGCCAAACTGGCTAGGTCTTTGACTCCTCATTTTCACTAGTAAGACAAACTTTTCATTTTTGCTCAACTTAAAATGCACACACACACACATGCACACCATCTCCCCATCAACAGCCTCATCTGAATCTTCAGATGCACTGAACTTAGCCTGCAGCAGGATACATTTATACCAGGCTAAGGATTTTTAAATCAGATTTTTTTTTTAAATCCTAGAGGGTTACAATGCCAGTCTTTGCAAACCACTAAAAGCAAGCGGCTAGTCCTCTGTGTAGAGTGGGTCAGGTTCAGCACGAGCTGGCGGAAGGCAAAGGCAGGCCTTCAAGGCCCCCCCGCCCTGGACACTAAGCCACACTCAGACGCACTCTCCTTGACTGCCCTTTCTCAGATGGAGCCCCAGGCATTTGTCATTCAGTGGGTTCACCTGGGATTGTGCTTCTCAAAGGAGGCCTGAAGGCAGAAAGCACGGTGTGTGTGCATGTGTGTGTGCGCGCACACGTATGTGCGTGTGTGCATGTGTGAGTGCATATGTGTGTGCACGTGAGTGTGCGTGTGCACATGCGTGCATGCCTATGTGCGTGTGCATGCGCGCGCGCGCGCGCGTGTGTGTGTGTGTGTGTGTGTGTTTCTTTCTGGGGAAATGTGGGGCTGATGAGTCTGAGGACCCTGTGGTCTGAGAGTTCTAACAGACCTTCTCCCCCCATTGACCCATGTCCACCAAGGAATTTTGCTTTCTTCCTTATCACTTCGGTAACCACCCACCAAATACTGGCTCCCCTGCTGCCTCCATCCCTTCTCCACCAGGGCCGCAAATGACACATTATGTCCCCACATACATAGGTTCCAGCTTTGTCATACACAGCATTCAGGCCTCTGATTTAGCCGGCAGACGTGAGAAAAAAATCACTAAGGCCTCCCCATCATCGTCTGTGTCCAGTGGTATGTTAAGGCCCAGAGACAAAGAAGGCGAGTTACCAGGCATCCAAACCCTCCCTACAGCTGCCTCGTTATGAGGTCATTTTGGCTGGAGAGGGGGCTGTGGGTTGAGGAGGCTGGAGACTCTATTTCTGGGGGACTGTGTGGTTGTATTTGTTTTAGCTGAATTTGACCCTGAGGCCCCCCGTCCTCCATATCTCTCAGTTCTTTGGAGTGGGCTGGGCTCGGCTTGGAGGCTCGAATTAATCTCTTCCTGCCTCCATTCTGGTGCTGTGACTCCAAGGACCTGTGGCCAGCCCATCAATCCTGCCCCTCCCCTTCCCCTCAGCTGCTTCTATTTCTCCAGACTTCAGGGGCAAGGGGTGCAGCTGACCAGCCGAGAGAACACGCAATCCTAGTGGTGCTCTCTGGCATTTCCCTCTCCCTCTCCTCACTCCTGCGCGTATGCATTTGCCAAATGCCAGTTGCTGCTAAAGGAGGTCATGAGGTTCAGGTTGGCTGCTGGGGGGTGGGGAGGGAGGTGGGACGCAGCTCAGCCCAGCTGCCATCTGTCTTCCACGCAGTGACCTCCTGGGTGAGGCTGGAAGGTGGTTACTCATGCAGGACGCAGGCAGGGCTGGATGCCTGGCCTTGGGCTTCGGGGGAAGAAATCCTGCAATCACTCTGGCTCAGCTGCCTCCCTTCTGAAGAGCTGAGATCCCTGTAGTTCCCTGAGATCAAAGTGAAATCTGATGCAGAGGCTACCTGTGTTCAGAGATGAGCTGAATCAAGCTGGATGGGGCTAGGGGCTGCTGGCTGCTCTGCCCAGAGAGAGAGGAGAACCCCCACCCATGCCCTCCAGGACTCCTCTTTCTCCTCTAGTTTGAGTGTTTCTGTAGGAAGCACTTAGGAGGGAGCAGCAATTCTGCCTCTGCCTGCCACCGAGCATAGTTTCAGGGGCTGAATGTGTAATGTTCCTCAGAGCTGGTCAGTTGGGAACGGATGATGGTGCCAGGAAACGGCAGCCAGCTCAGACTGAGGCCTTGGCAGCTGAGCGAAGCAGCTGAAGGTGGTGGGAAATGCTATTAGCAGCAGCCTTTGTCCAAGTGGAAAAACATACAGTGATTGAGGACTGAGCCGCAGAAGGTACATTCTAGAGACATCAAAGCTTTGCATACAGACAAAGCACTTTTCACCTTCGCGACCTTCGTTAAAGTTTAATCCAGTGGAATTTGGGTTCCTGCAGTTTCATGGCCCACAGGCTCACAAACACCCACAGGTTCTGTCCCCACCCTGGCGCTGTGGCCATCTTGACGCCTAGAAGCCTGCAAGAAGGTGCTCATGGAATCCTTTGTGTTTACAAGGAAAGGCACAGAAGGAACGGCTCCCTTTGGGCAGTGCTTTCAGGAAGATCGACATGCGGGCGGACATGCTGTGGCTCTGTGCATTGCCCCTGCAGATGTAATCAACCAACATGCACGATCCCGGTTACCAAGACCTGTCGCCACTTACCTGGGAGACTGATGCTAAACTCTTTGGCTGGGCAAAGGGCCGTGGCTCAGAGAGTAGCCCTGGGGTCAGAGGGCATATCGGGGGCAGCAGAGCCAAGCGCGAGGGGCTCAGGCAGGACCCTTCTCACCGCTAGGGAGGGTAAAGACATCAGAGCTGCTGATGAGATGCTCTTGCTCATTGGCCCAGATGACCTCAGACCAAAGTTACAGATCTAGGTCCACCAGGTCTAAATCCATTAGGTTATAGAGATAGAAATGAACCGCAGATGCCTTTGGGGAGGGGGGGACAAAATTGACGGGAGGGGGGGACAAAATTGACGGGAGGGGGGCCTGAAGGAAGTTTCTGGGGTGATGGGGTATAGGTACAGATGTGTTCATTTTCTATATGTAGTTACAATTCAAACGAAAAAAAAAAAAAGAAAAACATCCTAGTTATCACATTTGGCTTTAAAATTCCCACTCCTTACTTTTTCAGTTGCTATCTCCTTGGCCTTTTAGCTAGATTCAATGCTCCCCCTCACCCCCCAGAATAGGAGAAACCCACGTTCTCCTGTTCAGGGAACTAGAAGTTGCCACAGAAGGCACGCAGGACACTATTTCTAGTCTCCATTGATTCGAACTGGTCACCTTGTTGGGACACACAGGCATTTTCATCTTTGCTAATGAAAAATGGTGTTTTGCGGAACAGGGCTCACCAAGTGACCTCGGCAGACAAGAAGCGGGAGGCCCCAGAGATGAGCTGTCCTCCCAAGGAGACTGAAGGTCTAGGAGCAGGGGATGCTCAGGTTCATAAATGGTCAGAGTGTGTGGAGTCACCGTGCTGGGGGACTTGCTGTGAGGAGCAGGCGGGAGCCTGAGAGCCAGGTGGAAAGGTGAAGCCCTGCCTTGGGTTTGGCAGGAGGGGGAGACGCCAAGGCCCTAACTTCATGGGTGACTTTCCTGGAGGCTGGTGCCCTGGTACCCCTTCTCCACTGAGCGAAGCGAAATGATTTCGAGAGGGACATAAAGAATTCTGTGGCATCTCCTTCCTCGGATGTTTAAAATCGGGGAAAGAGTGCATTTGCTTGGCAGGTAGAGAAGTCCATACTTAATATAGAAAGTTTCAAAAAAACTTCTCACCTCTTGATCACTTATCATCCTCTATTGAACTTGGTGAGGCAAGGTGGGCAGATGACATGGGAAAACAGAGTTATGGGACGAGCCAAAGACTGCGCAGCCCTGCTGACCCCTAGCAGAGCGGGCCCGAGCAACCCAAGCAGGGAGGGCGGCCTGGGAGGAGGCGAGGCTGCGTCTGGCCTTCCCACTCCACAGCCGTGGGGGCAGGAGCCCAGCGGCCACATCCGCTCCTGGACCCGTTACTCCCGGGCGCTCACCAAGCTTTCCGATCTCTCTCAGGAGCTAAAGGGGACTTTATTTGGTTTAAAAACAGTCTCTTTTCTTGACTTTTAAAAAGTAAGATACCACAAACATAAAACAACCACCAAATAAAAAAATCAAGAGTAGGTGAAAATTTAATTAATTTTAAAAAAGTTCACTGGCTGAAGAATGAATATACATTCGTGTACATTTAAACCTGTTTTTAAAAAAATAAGGACTATGATTAAAATAAAATAACAGATTCTTTCACAGCAACCCACTCTCTTTTGTATAGTGTTTGTAAACAACCAGGTCTTGCCACATAAACAAGCAGGTTTTCCCATTCTGTGGAACCTGCCAGCAATCATGTCTTCTGAAAGCAATTCTCACAAAATGTCACTGGGACCATAGCAGGTTCAGACACCTGATTCTAGCCTGCATTGTCAATGGTCAGTGCTCTTTAATCCTTCGAAAATGTTTAATTTGGAAACGGTGAGTTGTCAGCCCTCCTATCTGAACTAAATTTGAAAGGACCAGCCTGTCCCCTGTTCTCCCAGGGACGTTGTCTTTGAATTTCTCATTCCTGCTCAATGGGGTGGCATTGATACCCCACGAGTCCTCCCTTCTCAAGTGCCCTCCTCTTCAACTCGCCCAGACCTTGGTGGTGGCAGCTGGGGATGGTCTCATTCCTGGGGACACAGGTTAGCTGTGAGGACAGCTACTGACAGTCACCATTGGTTGAATATCGAGCGGTATTATGTGCCAAGCACTCTAGACATTGTGGACACCTGTGCTAATATCCACACCAGCCTTGCCACTTAGGTATTACATTATCCCCCACTGGACAGATGAGGCCACAGGCTCAATATACAGCTAGTCAGAGGCAGAGCTGAGTGGGTCGGCCTTCACACCCCACATGCCTTCTACTTTGTATTTACCATCACTCTCCAAAAAGGAGGCAGACAGGAATGCTCAGGCAGCAAGGACTCCTCCTTGTCCACCCGCACTACACCAGCGGTGGCGGCTGCACAGCCAGGGGAAGTCGCCACTTTGTACTTTGTGGCCTGAGTTATCGGTGCCAGGGCCTCTGGGATCTCTGCAGCAACTGCTTCAGGGGGGAGAGAAGCAGGTGTGATGTTTACCTTTCTAAGGAGGGGCAGCCAGAGCTGCCTTACTCCAATGAGAACCCAGTGCATAAATGGGGTGCCCTGGCTGGGTAGCTCAGTTGGCTGGAGCATCATCTTGTACCACAAAAGGTCATGGGTTCTATGTCCAGTCAGGGCACATACTCAGGTTGTGGTTTGATCCCTGGTTGGGATGCTTATGGGAGGCAACTGATTGGTGTTTCTCTCTCACATCAATGTTTCTCTCTCTCCCTCTCTCCCTCTCTCCCTCTCTCTTTTTCTCTCTCTCCCCCTCTCTCCCTCCCTCCTCTCACATTAAAAATCAATAAAAACATATCCTCGTGTGAGAATTAAAAAAAAGAAAATGTAAAATGTAAAAGTAATTTAAGAAAGGGTGCCCCAGGCAGGCTGGAGAAGTCCTCCCGGGGTGTTGTTCCTGGCGCCTCACGCTCATCTCTTTGCACAGGCAGCCTCTGCCTGTCAGCTTCAGTGGGCGGTGGGAGACCTTCCGCATGGTCTCCAGCAGCACAGAGACAGATCTGGAACCGGGCGGGCATGCCAGGAGTGCCAAGCCTCAGCAGCTGTGCCCTACGCTGCTGGCACAGTGCCCAGGCACAGACGCCCGGGGCCTCCTTTCCTGCTGTGCACTCCCACCTTCCTGTTGCTGTTTCCCGCGGTGCAGGAGAAATGCCCCCTTGTTGCTACCGGATCTCTATCTCCCTCCTCTAGTTCTGACCGGGCAGGCAGGTGCCTCGCTTGCAGGAAGTCCTTGGATTCAGGAATGGAGCGTAGGCGGGCAGTGCCCTCACAGGCGCCCTCAGTCGCATGCCTTCCGCTAGTCTGTGCAATGCCCGCTTCGTCCCCTCCTCCTCCGCAAGTGTACTTGGCATCTTAGCTCTGGTTCACTCCAAACTAGGCAAAGGTCAAAACGCGCAAGGAAACAGGGACACTGTTGCTATTGGCGACAACTGGATGCTACTTTTTTCCAACCAGGAAGTTCAAGTGATCCCCGACTGTGGCTACAGGGGGGAGAGCGGCTGGAATTCAGTGGAGGAGACAGCGGGAAGAATCTCTTGCTTGGTGGTGTGTGAGTCCCCGAGGACCAGGAGGCCTCTAAACCCACCCTCCTTGGGGCACCTCTCATCTCCTGCAAATCATCCACCCAAATCATGTCTGTTGGGTGGGCCCTTGGTTAGGCCGGCTGCCAGGTGAGCAGTGGAGGCACAGGCAGTCAACGTGCTGGTCGCCCCGCACTCCCCTCTCCCCGAAGCATAACCTTTCCGTGAACGTCCATGTCCATCTGGACACATATGCGGAGAGAGCTGGCTCATCTCTCTTTCCTCCCCGCCACCAGGAAAGCATTTGGGCAGCATTTGTCAAACATGGATTTCTAACTGAAAAGGTGCAGCAGGAGGCAGGTCAAGCAGCATTTTGTGAGCTCTCTGGATAGAGCCTTGGCTGATGGGATTCCTAGCCACAGGGAACTTTCCTCCTTCCCTGCAGACCCTCTGCACGTGTTGCTGTGGCACTTTTGGTCCCCGGGGCACAGGGGATGGGTGGCTATCCAGGCTTCTCCCCTGTGGAGGGGCAGGCCGAGCTGCCTTCCTCCAATTAGAACCAGCTCTAGAGAACGGGATAGCGTTTCTCGCCGGACTTGGCCGTGGGCCAGGGAGCTGTGTCCATTGTGGAAGCTGCATATGGGCGGTGAAGCCTAAGGATGCTGCTATGGGCCTAAAAGCATCTTCAAAGGGGGTGGGCATCTCTGTCTTGTCCTGCGTGGGGTCCAGGAGAAGCGAGTTAAAGGATCGACACTTCAAGACATTATTTGGGCATTGCCTCTGGGACAAGGGACACAATGTTCTTCCCGGACCCCTCAGCGGCTAGTTGGAAATACTACAGGTGCATAAAAAAAATGGGCAGGA
The DNA here is from genome assembly GCA_004026665.1 of Murina feae. Classification (NCBI taxonomy): domain Eukaryota; kingdom Metazoa; phylum Chordata; class Mammalia; order Chiroptera; family Vespertilionidae; genus Murina; species Murina feae. Next base: position 23,848 of record PVJC01007749.1, on the reverse strand, counting down.
AAAATCGGACACCCAGAAACGGGTGCCGCCACTGTCCACGGAGCGAGGGTGTGAAAGCAGGAGTGTGGCCAGGACAGACAGAGTCATCTCTTCAGAACCCCGCAGCACCTTCCGTGCAGAAGGGTCCCAGAGGAGGTTAGAGAGTGCGGACGCTGGGGTCACTCACCCACTGCTGGAAGGAAGCCACCTCGGGGGTGCAATGCAGCGGCCATTCTGACTCTGCGCCAGCAGCACTGGGCAATTGTGTGTTTAGGAAGGGAAGTGAAGAAGAACTTATCCAGCTGCAACCATGAAGACCTGCGGCTTTAGGGGAGCCCCGGCCCAGACAGCACACAACTCGGGGGGCGGGCGATCAGCGGCAGGCGATCATGCACAGGCGACATGCAGGTCTGCAGCGGATGTTACACACGCACCGTACATTGCACATGGAGGCGTCTCTGAGGCAGGCAGCACAGGCACCATGTAGGTAGCTGCCACACGTCCATGCGCACCTTGGCACCGCAGCCACGTACATAAGCATCTCATGCAAGGTGCACGAGCCATTCCGGGATTGGCCGTCGAGCTTAACCTCAGGCCACGATGCCAACCTTCGACAAACACTGCGGACTTACAGCATTTCCCTTAAGGCACATGAAGAAAACCCGAGTCCCCCCAGGAAGGGGCCATTTGTGTCACGGAAATGGCCTCTCAGCTTCCGTTTCTGTCAATCCTACAAGCAGGGGAAGCGCACCCCAGGTCTGGTTTACTGGGATTTCAAAGCATCCCGTCGCCGGCTCCTGATGCTCCCACAGCCCCACCTTGTAGGACACAGGTAAGGAACAGGAGCCTCTGTCCACCTGGCAGAGGAACACGGGGGCTTGGAGGGGCTGCCGGGCTCAGGGCAGCTCCAGCGGGCAGCGAGCTGGGAGGGGATGGTCTCTGGGAAGGAGGCTCCTGTGCGCCCAGCGCTACATCTGGAGGGTGGATTTCATGCTCCTGTCGTGGGGAAGACCTATTCCTGACCTGTGTCTGGAAGCGGGAGGCGTCTTGGGGTCCTGCACCTCAGTAGGGCGGCCATGCCAGATCCTGCCAATGTAGGCGACGTTCCCAGGGGCTCTCCACACAGCTCCCAGGAGGTGCTTAGAGGACCCAGGAAGCGGGCCACGGGGCTGAGGCCGGCCTGCCGGGCACCACAGCCCCTCCATTCCCGGGGAAAGCAGGGAAACCGCTGTGTGGGTCAACGCTACAAACCAGCCCCCCAAAATAGCTCATATTTATCGAGCAGCTCCTGGAGCTGGTCACTGTAACAAACAAATGTGCTTGGCACGCATTGTCATGGATGAGACACCCACTCCCCATCTTTAACTACAAAGTAAACATAATGATACCTACCTCACAGGATATTGTTGGAAACTGAATAACGACATAAGAGCTAAGTATGGGCTGCAGATGATCATAACAATGAAAATGATAATATAAGGAACTATGCCTGAGCGCACACACTACACACACTGTGCTAAGCACCTTATGCATCTCTGCCACCTAATCATTTCCTCGTCTCTCTCCTTTACAGGAGGAAACAGCCGCCTCACTCACCCAGCTGAGCGGTGGGGCTGGAGTAGAACCAAAGTCCCTCTCAGGCCAAGCCCAGCATGATGCCAATGCCCACAGTGAAAGCCACTCCTCATTTAATGCCAACAGCCCCTCGGTGCCCTATGCTTCGCTACACCACTGGGCAGCTGAGCGACTCACTGGGGTCTTACTCCCGTATCAGGTGGAGGGACAGGGTGCAAGCAGGGCTGCCGTCTCCAACTAGCCCACTTCTCTACCTTCTGGTGGGCGTGGAAGGGATGCTCTGCCCCGTGGGCAAAGCCAGCAGGTCATCTGCAGTCGGGGTGAGAATGCTGTTGGGGGGAATGTTGCTGCCAGCTTTTGGACATTAACCCCGGCTGGTTGGTGGTGCTCAGTCACCCCACATGGCTGGCTACTGACAGGTTCAGGACAGAATGGATGGCTCAGGACAGGCAGCCTCGAGGGGCCAATGGGAGCCTCTCTAAACACACTCCTGCCAGGCGAGAGACATCTTCTGTGTGTCAGCCACGTGTCCTGGCAGGAGGGAGAGGAAGGGGACCATCACCCAACCTGAGCAAAGCACCCACCACCCCACCTGCATCCCTTCCTGGTGACCCTTCTCAGAACGCCCTGTAGATCTAGAAACAGCAGGAAAGTCCGGATTGAGGGCTCGCACAGGGTGGGCTTTGCAGCTGTGTCATTACCAAGGAAACCTCCACGCAGCATGACTGCTGGATGGTGAGACACACAGATGCCAACGACAGACTCCTTTCCAAAGAATTATGCCCGGTGTGGCACTGCCTGTGTCCTCCAGGTGCGCGGACCCGTCAGAATGTCCCCACTGGGCTTCTGCAGGTTGCTGCAGGTGACAAGGGTGGGCTGAGGCTTTCACTGGCTGCTCCATCTCCATTTCCCAACTTCACCTGCGAGGCGGAAAGGCCAGGCCCTCGAGCCTCGCTCGATGGGGTTCAGCTGTACCGCACTCTCGGTGCAGAGGAGAAGGAGGGTCTCCAACCCTGTAGAAAAGTACGGGTGTCCCTCAGCCCCCAATTTCTCTCTCCCCTGCCTCTCCTATCCAGGCACCAGTCAAGCCTGATCGAGTTTTAAAGCAGTGTTTCAGAGAATCGACTCTGGGTTTGCTCTAGCTTTTAAAAATGTCCTATTAAAGCTTCACTACTTTACCTGGATCGCCATGTTTAATGAGAGGCCTCAAAGGATTCGAAAGCAAAAGATGAGGAGAGGAAAAAGCCATAAGCCATAATCACCATAACAGTTCAAACCCATGATGAATTGAAAGCAGCCCTGGCGAAGCCGGGGGGACAGGGAGAGTCTTTGAATCGGGCTGGTCCTCAGGACGACTGGAGAGCTCTTCCCTTCCCCTGTGCTGGGCTGAGGAGGGCCCTCCAGGCAGGGCCAGGGGAGGGGCCCTTGGGGCACGTTCTGCTCCTGGCCAGGCAGACATGCTTTCGGTGGCAACTTGCCCACCTGAAATCTGCAACTGGCTTTATCATCTTTTCTGCTCTCAACAAGATACCTTTTCTGGGTGGGAATAATGGCAGGCTAAGTTTTTCCCTCCATGCATGCCCACCCAGCTGTGCTCCGCCTGACTGCCCTCAGCTGCTCAGCCTCCCTGTGCCAGCGGGCGCCTGTGCCCTCTGCTCAGTGACCTCCTTGGGGCATCCAGGGGTGAGCCCTCTTGTCCAGGGCTCAGCTGCAGCAGTAGCAATTGGCTTGAAAAACAAACAACCCTACAAACAAAAACCTCCAGAAAGCAAGGGTGACAGGTGGAGGGCAGCAATTCCACTCCCTGAGAATTTCCCTTGCTCTCAGCGTGTCACCATCTGGCCTTTTCACCCTCAAGGCAGAGGCTAATCTGACTCCTGGATCCCTCTCCTCCACTCTCAGCAAACTCCCTCCATAGGATCCATTCTTCTCTCCCACGGCTTAGTCATTAACCACAGGATAAAATGTAGTAGGACCCACTGAACAGACACTGCATCAGAGGATTCCAGATGGAAGAGATGCTGGAATCCAATGTGGAACCTACTCTACAGTCTCCTTGGCCATTCAGCTTGAGTGTTTCCAGGGAGCTCACTGTTCCTTGAGGTGACATGTTCCACTGCTGGGAAGTTGCTACTGTTAGACTGTGCTTCAGTAGAGTGGTCCTCCCCATACCTTTCCCCCATTGGTTCTAGCTTTGTCTGGAACATTCCAGAAATGCCCACCCACTCTGGAAGACAAATACGTATGTCTCACAGTGGTTATCGAGTCTCTTAAGGGCTAAACATCTTTTCTACTTCACTCTCAGCTGACATGGCTCCCAGAAGCCCCAGTTATTCCTTCTGAACTTTTCTAGATTATGAAAGTTCTTGATAAAATGTGAGGGCTTAGAACCCAGACTCTACCCGGTCTAGAGCAGCATAGAGGAGAGTGAACTGCTTCTGTCTTCTGATCATGCCCCATTTGTCACTGCAGCCTAACGTTGTTTTTTAAAAAAGTGGTTGCATCCTGCTTTTGCTTACATTAAGCATGCCGTCAACTACAACCCCAGAATTTCCTGTTTTACTTGCCTTTCAGTGAAAAATTCCAATGCCATCCTATATAGTTCTGAATACTTTTTAAACATGTTATCTGGCTAAATTTTATCTAGTTGTTTCTGACCCATTATCCCACCTGAAGGAGATGCTTTTCAAATATTATTTTATTATCTGCCAAATGAGCAAAACCTTCCAGGTTTGGATCTTTGAATAGGATTAACATGTTTGTCTCTTCATCCAAGTCATCAAAAAGGATATTGGATAGGACGGGGCTGTGGCTGGACCCTTGTGGCTGCAACAGAAATTATCTTTCCTGTTGATACAGATCTACTAGAGGCCTGGTGCACAAAATTTGTGAACCAGTAGGGTCCCTAGGCCTGGCTGGTGATCAGGGCCAATTGGAGCCTTCCGGCTGCTGGCCAGGGCCTCCCTTCATTCTGTGCCACCCCCGGTGGTCAGTGCACGTCATAGTGAGTGATCAGTCTATGGGTTGAACTCCTGTGAGGACAATTTGCATATTAGGCTTTTATATATATACTAGAGGCCTGATGCATGAAATTCGTGCAAGGAGCTCAGCCCTCACAGTTGAGGCAGCTTGCCTCAGCCCTTGCAGCCCTGGCTTCGTCCAGAAGGTTGTCCGGAAGGATGTCTGGTCTAATTAGCATATTATGCTTTTATTATTATAGAGAGATGGATTAGTCCTCTTACCAGCCATTGACACACTGTGGATATATTGTTTTACCTAATTATGGGCAAACACAGGGAGTAGAGATGAGGGGGGAGGGATAGAAATGGACATTATTTTCAGCCTTAGTGGACTAACAGCAAGGTCACAAATAGTTTCTGGAGGAGAGGACGTAGTTATGATAGTCATCCTTCTATAGTAAGCCAGGCTGATAGGAGGGTGTGGGGAGTTTCTGTGAGATATCACACCGGCCAGCCCATCCCTGTTTGGGGCTGTGGTGCCATTGCTCAGGCCAAAGTGATTTGACTGTGACTCGGGGCCATGGAAGCACTGCTGCCCTTTGGCCCCTGCCAATGACATACAGTCCCAACCCTGTCCACCCCCCATCTACCCTGGAACCGCTGAACAAACACCCAAGGGCCTGGTGTTTGGGGGAACATCACTAGACTGAAAACTCAGTGTCCCACTCGCCATTTTTGCTTCATAGCAATGTTTTACAGATTGTTCCTATGTATGGATTTGTATCCGCCCTCCTTTCGGAACGCCATGCTCCCCAAACTCCATTACAACCCAAGACACTCACTTGCTGCGTAAAAAGGGGGACACTGCCAACCGGTTTTCCCCAGGAGCTCATTTCAGGGGGGTGCGGTGGAGGTCTCACTTCTCAGCCTTCAAGCCCTTAGTCCTGGAGCTCTCTGACCTCTCACTCTGCAGCTGGGCACAGGCGCAGTCGGTTCTTTTCCCTGACCTTGACTGTGGCAGCTTTGTCCCCTCCCTAGGTTCCTGCTGTTCCATGGCCTAACACCTAGCGGTTTCCTTCTCCTGCCCTCTGGGTGGTGCCACTGCCCAGCTGACAGGACAGAGGGGCTTCCTCTCTCCTGTCCCCAGTGGTCTTCACGTCCTGCTACCCATGTTGCTGAGGGCCCTGCACTCTCTGTCTTCTCACTGGACAGATGGGAGCCCGGAGCTGTCAGAAGTCTGACTGGATGAGTGACAAGGGACAGGCTGAAAGCTCCTTCTAGAAGGATGCCTTTCCGAGTGGGGGATGGGAGGAAGGCTCTGGTGTGGCGAAGGCTGCAGGTCATCTCCCGAAATAGATTCCTGCCTGGCACGCAAGCACAGTGTGCCCCAGCCTGCCTTGCGGAGACGGGCAGGGGATGCGATTGGATCCGAATCAGTGGCTGTAAACAAACAGCTGTGCCTTTCTGCCTCGGAGGACTTGGGTTTGCACTTGACTGCTCACACTCGCACTCGGGGTCAGGGGAGGCAGGAGGGACCTGCATGGGGGAGAGGCAGGGAGGGACCAGAAGAGCCTTGCTCTTCCTGTGTCCCCATGTGTGGGGGCTGTCATGCTGTGTTTTTACTCTAAGTGGCACTCCACAGGGAGGGCATTTTTGCTGCTTTTGGTTGACAGGTTGAAGCATCAACTGAAACAGTTGGCGGGGGGTGGGGTGGGGGGGGGGAGGGACGTCAGTCCTTGTTCCAAAAAAGTGGCAGGGACCAGGGCCAAGGTACTCACAAATGACAATCTCTGACCCTTTTTGATAAATAAAATTCGCACTCCTCCCCAGAGTTCCAGAAGAAGCCTCCGCCCCTCACCACGTTGAATCACTTCATTGTTTGTCTTCTCTGTATCCACCAGCCAAGCTGATTCAGTTGTCTTACATGTAATAGTTTGTTTATGGAAAACAGACATTTTCCAGCTACAAAATTATATATATATTTAGTATATATATATATATATTTATTGATTTCAGAGAGGGAGGGAGAGGAAGAGAGAAATGCTGAGAGGGAATCGTGGATTGGCTGCCTCCTACTTGGCCCACACTGGAGATAAAGCCTACCACCTGGGCATGTGCCCTGGCCTCCTGGTTGGTCGACGCTCAACCACTGAGCCATACTGGTCGGGCCAAAATTATAATATCAAATATACTTTTCCAGCTTTACTTGGAGCCAAGACAGAGAGGGCAGGTGGGGACCAGGGAGACTTAACCTACCACAGACTGAGTTACACAGAGCAGGGTTAAACGGGCTCTCCGTACTAAGAGAGGACAGTGAGCGACCAGCTGGCCCAGAGGTCTTCAGGGAACGGGAAAGTGTGGTGACAGGTGAGCAGCACAGTGATGCTGAGGTCCTCAAATGCTCACTTTTCACTCTTTTCTATGCCCCACAATGCACTGTGAGGCGGCAGCACCCACACTGAAGCCCGCTCCTCTGCCCAGCTGACCTCACCCTCCACCCCTGACACACCAGGTTGTTTGTCCATCTCAGGAGGGAGGGGACTGCAGAACTGGCAGTTACCCTCCTGGGGTCACAGTGTGAGTGGGAGCCCTGGGCAATGCAGGGAGCCAGCCTGTGGCTTAGGCAGCCTGCGGCTTTATCCTCTGGTGCTTTATCCTCCAATCCTGCCAAAAAAAGTTTAAACACATGCCCACCTCAATTCTCTCCATGGCTTATTTCCAGGCCTCAAAGGCAGCAGCCACTTCCCGGGCAGGAAGGCAGCTGCTCTCTCATTCAGAGAATGACTAGCACAGCCCAGAAATCTCAGGATGGAGAGAAGCACCGACCTGAAGACACTACTAGCTGGACAAGTCCATATAGATGATCTAGTCCAAGCCATTGTACAGAGAAGACCATGCTCAGAGAGGGCCAGTGTTTTGCCTGAGGTCACACAGCTCGTAGGTTAAGGCTGGAAACAGGAACCATTCTGCATGGGGGCTGCCGAGCAGTTTCACACAGTCCTAGGAGAAGTCCTCGCTGTCCCAAAGAGGAAGCTTTTCATGCAACCTCTCCCAAATACTTCTACAGAAGGCCACCTCCATGGGGAGGCAGGTGGGATTTCTGATATGGGTCTCTGATATGGGAGATGCTGACCATTGAGTCTATGACCCGTGGTTCCCAGGGGGCCCAGGGACTGTTTACAATCAAAACCAATCCCATGTAAAGAATTTCAGCCCTTTGTCCCTTGCTAAAGGCTGGAAAACTGCGGCCAAAGCCCTCTGGAAGCTCTGCTGAGCCTAGATTTGCAAACTCATTCCACCCTAGTGGCTGAGGGGGAGGGGAAAGCAACCTCTGCTGGAAGGGAGCTGCTGATGCCAGGTTGGCTGAACACCCGGGGCATCTGCCCTCTGCCTTGCCTGCCAGGGGCCTCGGTCATCTACTTCTGGCTCAGCACCTGGGCCTGGAGCAGGGCTTTCTTCCTGCGGAGCTACCTGGGAGCGGTGATGGAGGGGCTGAGCTGCCGGCTTTTCAGTTCTCATTAGGGGGAGAGAGGAAAGGACAGGTGGGAAGGAGGAGGGGGAGGGTGGGTGACAGTTGGCTCCCAGAGCTTCCTAATCCCCATCTGACTTTCCTGCTGCATTCCTTGGCAGGCAGGACAGAAATGCCTGTTGCAGGGATGCCACTGGGCAAGTGCCAAGGCTCCCTCGGCCTCCTGCCCTTGCCGTTTCAAGTCCAAGGAGCGCCTTGACGAAGCCCAACTGTGATGCTCTCTTAGGATGGGGTGACCTGGTCCTGGTCCTCATCTCCACTCTCCTCTGTGGCCTCCTGTGTGGCCCCACGTCCCATCTTTGGAGCCCAAGGTTATAGCTGATGAGGCTCTGAGGGCAGCTGAAGATTCGACTGGGCTCCCAGGCCAAGGTGTCAGGGAGGTTAATGCCAGCATCACCTGGAGCTGCCACGTCTCCCAGTTGAAGTGCCATCACTCTGAGGAACTGCACCCAAGGAGTAGGGACTCTCTAGTTTCTCCTCCCCAGGCTGATGGCTTTGGCCACCATCCCCCAAAGAGACAATCTAATCACTACTGTTGCGTCTTGGCTAACGGCCCTTGGATCCTCTTGCCTCCTCCCATGCGTACCCCAGGTCCTCTATGTCAGAGTAAGCTCCTGGGAGGCCGTCCCCACTCCATGGTAGACCCCAAAGTAATGAGCATGCCTAAGAGAACGGGGAGGGCAAGCCCTGCATCTCTAGTCACCCTCACATCTATCAACCACAAAATCAGGAAGGCGGCAGGGAATGGCAGGTTGGTTGGCACTAAGTGGCAGGAAGTGGTCTTTAGGTAGAGAACCTTCCTCCTTCTCCTCCCACCCCCCCGCACCCACCCCTGTCGGTAATGCCTGGGGTTTCCCACCAACTAACTCGAAAGGAGGTGGCTGGTGATGCCAAGGTGACCACAGTGGTGGGCAGTTGTTTCCTACCGTGGCTCTCGGGTTTTGCAGCCACCGCGAAAGGAAGCTCCCTGTGGGCAGGGCCAGGGAGAGACAAGCTCCATCCATCTGTCAGGAGGCCATGTCTGGGGCCGCCTTTGAGAAGCTGCCATGTGTTATGGGTCTTCCTGACATTGGGGCTCCTCGGACCAGGACTGCCATGGTGTGAGTCACTCACTGCACAAGGGCAGCTGAGGGTCCATGGGAGCTGAAATCCAGCCTGGGCTTTGCTTGGCCAGCTGTGCATCTGTGGGGCCGGGCCCATGACGGGGAGTCCTGTTTCTGTTTGTGATAAAGCTGCAATATGGGCTCGTGGCGCCATGCCATGACTTTCAGTTATGTTCGGTTCTGAACCTGGGCCTTCCCTGTCAAGTAAGCAGGGCTCTGCACAGGCCAAAACCACACGATGCTTGGCCCAGCCTGTCCCCAGACATTTGCTTTGTGTATTCAAGGTCTGGGTGGCTCAGAAGGAAACTCCTATTGGAAGGAGAAGCTCACACAGAACTGCCTTTTTTGGGGGTTGCAAGGCCCCTTCTGCACACAAGGAACATGGCCTTAGCATAAGGTGACCAGATTTTAACATTGGTAAAGCGGGACACCATTGACCGGGAAGGGTTCTTTTTATTATTATTATTATTATTATTATTATTATTATTACTTAAAATATTACAAAGAGTGGTACATATGTCTCTTTCCAAAAATTGGAACTTTTTAAAAACGCCGCGGGACGCGGGACAAATTGTTAAAAATTGGGACTGTCCCGCCAAAAGCGGAACATCTGGTCACCTTACCTTAGCAGCACCCACAAACTGCCTGAGACAACCCTCCAGGATCTCATGTCAAAGGGAGTGTCTGTCACCTTCAACAGGTAATCTTTCTGTTCATGATACACCTGAGACTTGGAAAGAACAATGTGCTTTCTCCAAATGTCTCTCCTTTTCCAAGAAAAGAAAGGACATTTGCATGGGAGAAATTTGGATTCAGATTCAGTCTTGATAAGAAGCTAGTTGACCGAGCTAACCAGCCACCAAGATCAACATTTCTTGCTACCAATTAGTCCTCAATAGCAGCTGGTCTCATATCCTTGATCCCCGAGCTGCCCAGCTTCACGCCTTCATTTTTCCCATTATTAGTCCCAGGACACGGATGGTGTTTCCACACATCTTCCCCAGCACCGTGACAACGCCACTGAACTAGCCTTTCACGGACTTTTATAATTCACAGTATACCTTTTATAGAAACCAAGCACAGGCATGTTGGTTGATTAGAACCCTGGGTTGTTGAGACCAAGTTCTCGGGATCCAGCCTCCAATACCCCGAGAGTTGCCATTGTTCTATGGCCATGGGCTGTTCCCTCAAACTCAGCCTCCTCTCATGGGGATGAGGTGTCATCCCAAGAGCACAAGGAGCATGAATGGATCCATGCAAATCCATCTCCATTCCCACCACTGGAACCAACACACCGGAATGCATCATCCGCTAAAGTCTTCATAAAAGAATAGCAGGCAATGTAGGATTCTTTTTTTTTTTTTTTTAAAGTTTGGGCCTTTTATCATACAGATGCTAAAAATTTCAAGAGCTTGGGAATTCTTCTCCTTCAGCCGGCCCTGAAAACACCTCTGTAAAATCTCCCCTGCGCACACTCCAGACGCTGGGAAGGTGTCTGGTGCTTTCTCATTCCAAACGCTTCGTTAACAGACCTTGGAGGACCACTGAACCAACAACACTTCTGAGATGAAGGGACATCGATAAATGCTCTTCCTAGAGCTTTGGCGAGATTATTCTTGCCTTTCCCGATACTCACTTCTCATGCAAAGCAGCCTGGAGGTCTTTGGATCTCTCGTTTTCATACCAGTCTTCCTCTCTCACACCCTTGGCTCCTGCGGCCAACCTGGAGGGCCTCCATAGGGCTCTGGGGGTTCTGCCTTCCCAGTCTCCACTGACAGTCCAAGTTGCTTTATAGTACACGCAGGGCCTGTCCACAAAGCCCCTAAGTATCCTCAGCCCACACATTGTGGCCTCAAAAGAGATGGAGAGGAGTAGGTTCCTACCACTCTCTATCAGGCCTCGCCTTAGACAGCCTGTGGCACCTTTTATTTTCCTGTTAATACTCACCTGAGGATATTTTTTCCATTGATTTTTAGGGAGAGTGGAAGAGAGAGGGGAAGACAAAGAGAAATAGAGGTGTGAGAGAAACACATCGATTGGTTGCCTCCTGCATGAGCCCTGACCAGAGCTCGGGCCTGGAAGGAACCTGCAACCAAGGTACGTGCCCTTGACCGGAATACAACCTGGAATCCTTTGGTCCGCAGACTGATACTCTATCCACTGAGCCAAACTGGCTAGGGCCTTGGTGTGTGAAATCGCATGGCAAGCCAGCCATGAAGACAGACAGGGGACCAGCAGGCCTCACATTCTGTAAGTTCTGACTTTTCAGGAGGAAAGACCATAGAAAGGAAGACCAACGAAGAGAAAAGATGAGCACCCATATTTTAAGTGCCATCTGCTAGGGCCACTATGATGTTTACATCTAGCAAGTTCAAAATAACGTTTAAATTCAGCTAAAGCGCATCAAGTTTCATCTACGTAAACAACTAGGTTGCTTTCAACCCAGAGTTCTTAGCCTTTATGCTAAAAGGATGAGATTCAGACGCTAATCATGCAGTAGTCAGGTTTTATAAGGCCTTCTCTCTTCAACAGAGGTGGGAAAGGCAAGTGGGCATCCCAGGGTTCTACCTTTGGGAAGAGAAGAGAGGCCAGTTCCATTTGTGGGAGCCCTGCTCGCGGCTGCCAAGTTGGTTCCCTCCAGTTTGATATCAACAGCACAGGCTGGGGCCCAGGCACTCAGCAGCTTGTAAGTGAATGACAAGGAAGTGACTGAGTGGGATTGAATTCTGTGCACCAAGCCCTATGCCCAAATCTTACAGAGAATGGCATGGAAAGGAGAGAAGGGTCTGTGCTGTCCTATGGACCATAGAACCGAATCTCCGCTGTGCACCGTGGGAAGACTCTTCACTCTGCACTCTCACCTGCTGCCATGGGGTCTCCTATGTGCCCCCGCACCAATCTCCACCTCATCGAAACTCATTGCGCATGGGGTAAGGCCACTTCCCTACAAGGCCCGTGAACCTGCCGCCCATCGACACTCCCTCTAGGCCTTGCCCCTGGGAGTGCAGGGACAGAACAGGGACCTGCTTCCCTTCCTCCCCCGGGCCACCTGCCCTCTTCTCTCTGTCACGCTATGCACATGAGGCTGACGAGGACTGTAAGTCATGCAGAGGCCACTCACACACGCCAGCTAGACCACATCGCCAGAACCCATGCAGCACGGCCACCGCCTGCGCACGCGAAAGCCGCCTACACAGCAGCAGCAGCAGCAGCAGCAGCTCGCGCGTGGCCCGCTCCCACGGGCCAGCCGGTGTTCACAGAGGGAAATTTGGAATGTTTTTATAGATGAGCTACGGTTCCGAGCCAATTTATTTCGTGAGACAGTTCGATGGCCTTCTCCCTGGGATGCTGCAGAAGATGCACAAACCGCGCAGCCCCCAGGGCGGCGGGCGGGTCCTCTCTCCTCGGAGCCCTGCACGGAAGGTCAAGTGCGAAGCTCGAGGCTGGTGGCCGGGTGTGCACCTTCTGCAGAGGGAGCTGCTTGGTCTTTTGCAAATCCTTCCCTAGAAGTGAAGCTGCAGACACTTGCAAAAGAAAAGGGATGTGTTGAGGGGGAAAGCACTGGACTCCCTCCCACCCCAGAGGGAAGGGCAACATAAAAGAACTTGGAAAACCAAAGGCACATGAGGGAACAAAACCAGCTGAACTTACCACACTGCGAGTGAACTTTTCTAAGGAAGTTCTACGACCTTGCTCACTTTCTGGCTTTAGGAAAAACAAACAAACAAAAAAAAGGTAGGGAGAAAAATACAGAAAAAAAAAAATCTTCAGCTTACGTGGTTTCCAAACAGCACAGCGGCAGCAAGTGGACAGAAAAGCGAAACAGGGTGTGGAAACGGGAAGAGAGAAGCAGCCAGCGCTGGATGCGAGGGTCAGTGGGGCAGACAGGAAACAGCCCCGGGAGATGCTGCTCCTTGGAGCAGGGAGGGGAGGGTGTGCGCCTCCAGGGCTCATCAAACGGGCAGCAGTTGGAGCTACCTGCTCACTGCTTTCCATTGGCAAAGCCCCTGTGCAGGAGCCCCAGGGGGTGAGTCCCTAGGCCCACAGGCAGCCATCGGGAGGGAGCGGGGAGACAAGTGGAGACATAGAACGGATTAGCTCTCAGGGCCCTCAGGGTGTGCTGATGGGACTTCAAGAAGTGGCTGAGGGTCTGGATTCTGACTTTTCTCTGAGATTTTCCTGCCCAGATGCAGCTAGAAAGTTTGCTACCTTCAGTGACTCCTTCATGGCCCCCAACGACTCTCATTCTGGGTCCTTAGAGTAAGGAGGGTCTGCCCACGTCCTTTGCAAAGGGACTTGGGCTACAGAGGAAGGTTCTGGAAAGAAAATGCTCTCAGAATCCAGGCAGGTGACCTCTCCCAAGGTTTACTCACAGTCAGCTGCAGGAGGGGCAGGGATTTTCTAGGGAACTCTTAGCTGAGGGGCCCCCAACTGGGGCAAGAAGAGGCAGAGCCCCTGGGCACGCCCTAGGGCTAGGCGCTCACTACTAGCAGAGGAGGAGCTGGTGTGGTGTGGAACTGACTCTCTCCCCAGGTTTTCTGCTTGTTCAAGGAGTTTAGGGAGAGAATTATACCCCCAAAGACCTGCTAGTTTATCCTAGAGCCCTGTCCCAGGGCCTAGAACCCCAGACTGGGAAATTTGGAGAGAATACCCCTCACATGGACACACACACATACACACACATACACACACACACACACACCACAACACACACACCAACACACACACGGAGCAAATAATGGGAATGAGGAAGCCGAAGAAGCAGCCACAGGTCTGTGGGTGTGCGGCATGTGCCAGGCGCAGGGCGGGCGGGCCAAGAGCAGCCACCGGCCTGTGTGGATAGGTCAGAGGGCTCCCTTGGCAGCCATGTCCCATTCCCTACAGACAGGGCATTGTAGAAGGAAAACATGACACAAGGACCCGGGAGATGCTGCTCCTTGGAGCAGTAAGGGGAGGGTGTCTCTCCCGGCAAAGGGACTGAAGTTTCCCCGGTTGGCCCTGCGTACCACACCAAGTATCCACTCTGGGGACGGCAGAACTCAGCTTTAATGCAGTGGGTGGCCCCATACAGCTGGCCGCGCCAGGCCGGTCCAGGCCCTGCTGCCAGTGACCTGTGCCTGTCATCCCTGGGCTCTGGTGACCGAGTTGCTGCTGGCAGAGGGGAACCCTCAGTTGGGCTCGGTTGGGTTTCTCTGCCTGGCACAGCCTGTCCCAGGAGCCTGGTACTTAATGGTCTTGAGGAGCCGTCAAAACCCAGCTCGCTAGCCCCTTGGGAACTTGGTACATCAAAGTGACCAACCTTATCTTTCATACTTAGCACAGAAGGTGAGCCCGGGATGAAGGACCAGAGGCTGTCTCCAGACCTTTCTCAGCAGAAAAGCGAGGCCCGTTCATATCCCCTCTCTTAGCAGGAAGTGTGACTCTTACACGTCTTTTATGACCTGGACAGTTAAAAGCCCATCCCTGAAATCCAAAGATTCTAGGCCTACCTGGAAGTGCCGAGTTAAAATCCAGTCCACACCTAGAGACTCAGAAGTGGGGGGGAGGGAGGAGGACAGGTAGGGGGGCAAGTTTTGCCGCTCTTTTTGGAAAGAATTAACCCCTGGCTATTGAAATGGTGTCAGCACCTGGGAAGGCTTTCTGTCACAAGAATGGCCCTTAATTTGGGAGTTGGGCGGATACTTCCAATGAATTTCATTGGCAACATTTCACAGGGAGGCCCTGGGTTCCTCCTCTGAGAAGTCTCCTCTATGGGAGGATCTGTGGGCAGAGGCTTGCCAGGCCCCTCCCAGAGCTGGGCTGCATTTTCTCTTTGTGCTCAAACCCCCAGGAGACTGAATGATGGCCTCTGGCTGCTGCCGCGTGTATAGATAGGCCTGGGCAACTCAGCCCGCAGAGCCTCAGGATTTCCCCCAGATTGTGATCGGTTCTGGGTCTTGAGCCACAGGAATAAGAAACACTTACTTTGACATTCTCCTGTGAGATCTGGGCTGGAGATACCCAAAGACCCCATAACCTTCCTTGAAAAAAATGGGCATCAGACATTTGCCAGAGCATCAGCCCCTCCTCCTCCCTCCTCTTGCAGGGAACTGGCAAGAAGCCAAGATTCACATTCTCCATCACAGTAGTGACACCTGAGAGGCACCTGATGAAGAGGGTGAGACCACTGAGAAGCTGGTTTTCTGACAATCTGGCTATTTCAGGGTCCTTTACTGCTCCCCAGACTATCAGGGGTGTCCTCAGGAGAGCAGAATACATGTGCTCGTGGAGACTCTGGAGTTATGTGGTACCAACCAGATATGCAGACAGAATCCTGGCACAGGAGGTGGACAGAACACAGAAGGAGAAAGGCTACATGACCCAGGGGCAGCCCACAGAGGGTGGCGATGGACACCACGCGCTGAGGGCCTGGGGTTGGAAGGCTGGGAGCGGAGAAGAAAGGATGATAATGCTTATATTCCTTAAGGCGCACAGCATGGAAGTCGTGGAATCAGGTGCAAGGAGAGACACCCTGAGCCACACGTGTGCCTCAGATCAGAGCTGGAAAGTGCAGAGGATTTGCAGGAATCATGAACCACTCTTTCAGCCTCCCCCTTCTCAGACCCCAGGTCCCTCTTGACTCTTCCTTCCCTCCTCCCAGGAACTAGATGAGTTCATTCCTGCTTTGGTCACTCCTCACCACCTGCATGCTGAAGGTCCCTGGGTCCCCAAATCCAGGTGCTAAGGGCTGCCGGGAACATGCCATGATTCTCAGCCGAGGAGGGAGAAGGCGCTAGGATATGGCTACTTCTTGGTTAGGAGAAAACACAAACACTGTGGGCAGGTGAGAGAGGGGAAGGGGGTGTCAAGGAGGGAAGAATCCCACCAATGACTTCAGGTGCCTGATGGCCCCCTTGAAACCTACAAGGTTTTCTCTCCGTCTCAGAGCTGGTGAGGGAGAGACACCTGTGTGGCGAGGGCTGGCCCTCCTAGTGAGGGGCTCCCTCTGATGTCCTAAGGGGCTCACTGGTGTCCTGCTGGCCCGATACTCCTGTCCTGAGCCACTGTGGTCACACTCCCTGCTTTGGGCACAGCACGCAGCTGGAGGTAATAACGAGCACATGGAGACAGGATGCCACACTGTCTTCCAATGGAGCGGGAGCAGATAGAGAAGGGAGAGAAGAAAAGAAAAGGTAAATAAAACCCAAGGGATGATGTTCCCATTTCACACCAGCAGCAAGCAGCAGGCAAGGACCAAGAGTGCTAAGAAAGGCAAGCCTGCCCTTTCCAAAGATACCTTCTTCTTGGCCAGCAGCAAGTCCTGGTAAGCATTTGACCGGAGGAAGCGGGCGTAGCTGTCACTCTTCATCAGCTTGTAGATGTGCTCCTGGGAGGGAAGGAGGCAGAAGACACAAGAAGGAACTGTCAGCTGATGCTAAAGGGAATTACCACCCACCGGCCGCCATTTTAGGAGAGAAACCAACGAACCGAGGCAAGCTTGTGCGCACCTGGGAAAACTTGCCCTGTGCTTGTTTTGGGTTTTGTCCCATCCAGAAACACCGAGCAAAGCATAGCTTATCTCTCGGAATACAAGGCCTTTGAGGGCCGTGTTCTCGGTGCCGTGTTAGGACGCAGTATTGCTTAACGATTAAACCATAGGCAGAGCAATGAGAAGGGACGAACTACTGACACACTCAACCACTTGGTTGAACCTCGGGGAATGACAGTGAGTGAAAAAGCCCCAGAAGGCTACACACCGCGGGACTCCGCTGGTGCAGCATCCTTGGAGTGACGAGTTATAGGAACAGGTGACAGATTAGTGGTTGCCAGAGATTAGAGAAGGGAGAGGGAAGGAGAGGAAAGGGGGTATGATTAGAAGGGTTCTGTGGTGATGGACTAGCTCTGTATCTCAGTACATCTTACACATGTGATAGAGTTATACAGAGCTAAACGCACACATTACACACGAGTACCAGTAAAATTAGGAAATCTGATAAACTCAGTGGATGTAGCAATGTTGATATCATGGCTATGATGTTGTACTACAGTATTGCACATGTTATTGTGAGGGAAAACTGGATAACTGGTATATCTCTATTATTTCTTTAAAATTATACACACACACACATATATTTTAATAGAGGAAGGGAGAAGAAGAGAGAGATAGAAACATCAATGACGAGAGAGAATAGTTGACAGGCTGCCGCCTGCATGCCCCCTACTGGGGATCCAGCCTGCAACCAGGGCATGTGCCCTGACCAGGAATCCAACTGTGATCTTCTGGTTCATTTTTCAATGCTCAACCACCGAGCCACACCAGCCAGGCTGTATTATTTCTTTCAACTGCACTGGAATCCAGATACATCTCCAAATAAAAAGTTTAATTAAAAAGGAACTCCATATGCAACGATACCATCAGATCGGCTGTGCATGTCCAGGCTACCAAGCTCATCTTGGAAGGGTGCCCTTGGAAGCAGATCATGGGGTACGTGGGCAAGTATGCCAGGCCTGAGGCTCCCATCCAGGAGGGCAGATGCTGTGGCACAGTGCCTTCTCTTCTCCTGGGCTCCTAGAGGTATTTACATTCTGGCTTCGGCAACAAATTTCACCTTCGATTTCCAGCTAATCCCATAGCCTCCTGGTCCCTTCCTAAAAGATCTCTTCTCACTAAGGACAGAGAAAGCCTGGTTCGTTAAAAGAGGGGGTTTGTCCATTGAAAAAGGGTTATCAGTTGAAGTGGAATATAGCTCAGCTGCACAGGCAGCCTGGCTGTAGTAGCAGAGGACCCGTGAGGAGGGCAGGTGGGATTGTCAGATGCTGGCCTGATAAGGGAGCGCCTTCCCAGATGCACATCATAGTTCACCCTATGAAGCTGGACCAGAGCTTCAGCGCTCGGGAGAAGGGAGAGCTGGGCAGGGAGGAAACGGCTCAGCTGAGTGCTGGACTGGCCCTTAAGCGCCTCTTCCTCTGGAACTCTTCCCAGGGGAGGGGAGGGAGGGGGCACATTTTGGAGATACCTGGCCAGACTGCTGGCACATCCCAGAGGAAGCTGGGGCAAGACTCTCTCCCTACCCACCACAAAAGAAAGTGAAAGCAGAGAGCAGGTAGCCCCTTGGGCCCCATGTGGATCCCTCTCCGCCCATCGCCCATCTTCCTTGGGACCATAAGCAGACCTACCTGGGCACCAGCTTCACTCTTCCTGATATTTATTGAAGCAGGTGCAGCTCTCTTAACGGGAATGGGCCCACTGCAGGGAGCCAAGCGAATTAACTAGTGGCTTGGATCAGAGCCTGCTTTGATAGTCCAGATGTGTTCAGATTTCATACATTTAGTGAGAACATGCCTCGCTGTTTTCCTGTAAATTTCAGACGAAAGTCCAGCCCACTCTAGTTTTAAGTTCCTCGAGGGAACAATATGCTTTTATCTCATCTATGCATAGCATCCAACATAGGGTCAAATGTTAGTGGAACTTACATTGTTTCTTGGTTTGAAGAAATGCTTGTTTGAACTTAACGTTCAACACATTTGCAGGCTCCATACTAGTTTTGGTTTCTGACCCAATCAGTTCCTGCTCTCAGTCCCCAGGAAGCCCGTATGTGAGCATCTTGGTCCATCCTGATGGCCTCAGAGCCCAGACTGAGCGACATGATAGTCTGTGTTTGCATTTTTTGTCTCTTTAAGTTGTCCTAGCACTAATTAGGTGCAGCAGTAAAAAAGAAGGATCGCTTGCTTACCCTTTGAGACAGCATGGAGGGACCTGGAGAGTATTATGCTTAGCAAAATAAGCCAGACAAAGTATCACATGATCTCACTCATATGTGGAGTCTAATGAACAAAATAAACTGATGAACAAAATAGATCCAGAGACATGATATAGAAGCATGGAACAGACTGTCAAATTTCAGAGGGCAGGTGGTGGTTGTAAGAGATCAATCAAAGAACTTGCATGCATATATTGATAACCCATGGACACAGAAAGGCTTGGGGCAGGGGGTGGGGTTGGGTTAGAAAGGGTCAATGGGGGAGTGGAAAGGGGAAAATACGTAATACTTTCAACAATAAAGATTAAAAAAATATTAAGGTACAAATGTTAATGCAGAGGAAAAACGACTCACTGTCTCCTTATTCTCAGCTCAGGCATCACTTCTGTGTGGCCAACATAGCTAGGTGGCTCTTGACTCATCTGAAGAGACCTGTCAGTCATTCCTGGACCTTCTCTAAATCCCTGTCCAAAGCAACAGGTCCCTGCCTCTTGTTCTGACTTCTTGGAGGAATCTGAATGCCCAGTATGTCTCACAAAATACCCCATTACCTGAGGCATAGGGAAGCCTCTCCTAGCCCAGCCCTTCTGGCCTTGGCAGCAAATTCCACCCCTGCTCCAGTTAGTTCATCCAGCCTCATCATGGGCAGGAAAAGCCTAGTCCACTGAAAGAAAGATCTTATGAATTAAAAAAGAGCAGGATAAAGCAGATGCCTAAACACGTAATCACACAAGTACGTCAGCAATTATTTATTATCGTGTAGGTGCCAGGCCCTGTGTCAGGCATTGAGGTTACAGCCTGAGAAGTCAGAAGAGGTCCCTGCTGTTGTGAAGATTCTATGAGGCAAGACTGATGCACCAAGATCATGGATGGCTGCGAAGTCGTCTCAGACCCAAGTCACTATTTAGTTTTGTTTGGGTCCTTGCAGTGGGCTCATTCCCATTGGGAAGGTCACACTCTGCTTTTGTAAATGTGGAAGCACGTTTGAGCTGAAGGCTACACAGAAGTGAAAGTAGAGAGCGCTGTGAATGGGTGTGAACGACCAGATGTGGAGAATTGCTGTCTACCAACCAGGCGGGTCCTCATCAGGGTAGGAAGGTCTTAGCAGACAGAAATGGGAATTGAGGGTAGGACAGCCTGGTCTTGCCACTGTAGAGATTTGTCAACCAGAGCAAAAAGGACAATCCAAGGGCAAGGAGGAAGGAGCAAGCAGACAATGGTGGTCTACCCTTGGGGGTGGTGGTGATGGTGGTGGTGGTGCTGTCAATGTGGGTCAGAGGAGTGGTTGGGCATCACTGTTGTCCTCCCCAGGTCACATGGGCAATGTCACAGCCAGAACCAAGGTGGGCATGGTGTGGGAAGAAAGTAGGAGGGAGAACATGACCTATTAAAGGTGGGTTGCGTAAGGTGATCTTACTCTGCCAATCCTGTTGCTAGCCTCTGACCATCACCAGGACAGTTTCAAATTGCAGATGCAAGGCATGGTCTGAGAAAAGCAGAATCAAGAACCTCTGCAGATCTCCTGTGCCCCCTGCAGGGTCGTGTCTTCACCTTCTGAACTGGGTCTTCCTTTCCCACAGGCTACAGATCCAGGACTCCTCCACTGTCCTCTCCTCCCCCAAGCAAAGCAATGGAGCCTTTGATGTGCCCAATTCTGGAGCTCTGTTCCTTCCTCCTTGCCAGCTTTGTCTTGGAAACACAAAGACAGTAAACAGGGGGTGGGTGAATAGAGCACTGAGGTTTTTCTGGGAATGAGAATTAAGATAGGACTCAGGGTCTTTGGCCAGTTCCCAAATGCAATGAGTTTATCACTGCCAGGGACAGCAAGTGTACAAAGCTTTTGGCAGTGACCTCTATTGATTTATGGGGGGCTCTGGTTTGTTTTCCCTGCTCTGCAGACAACTGTCTTAAAGGGGAATGTATATCCAGAGTCCGCAAAGAGCAGGAGAGCCACTGGTAAAAGCAGCCAGCCCCTCCAAGAGAGTTCCCGAGGGGCTAGAGACAAATACGCTTGCACATTTCCTCTTCTTTCCCTGGTTTTATCTTTCTCCCCCGCTCCTTCCCTACCTCTCTGTCCTTTTTTCTCCCCCCTCTCCCTGCCTCCTTATGTTCCTCCCTCCTTGTTTTCCCCCCTCTCTCTTCCTAAAAAAGAGATGATTGAGTTGACTATGAAAGCAGCACCACCAGGGTCCACACCTGTCTTCCTGACATGGGGGAGGCACCCACTCCAGCGTGAGGATGGCTCTCCACAGGCTGAGAAACATGCTTTAGAGCTCCAAGTCCATCTCAGCCACACTGCCCAGTGGAGCCTCTCTTCTCCACCCTCACTTCTCTCCTTGAGCCTGGCCCTGGGATAGGGAAGGCAGGGAGGTTTGCCTGCCTGAGAGGCTAAGGTGGAAGCAAAAACAACTGGCATCAGTAGGGTCCATGGCACACATGGGAGCTGGAGGGAGTGAGCAGGGCAGGCTGTCTCTAAACCACACCTGCCACAAGTCCATGCTTTGCAGGGACAGCCCTCATTTGGAAATCACCTTCGTTTTTAGACAAAACACAGGGACCCTCACAAGCGTTGGGAAGGTGACCAATCAGACAATTGCCTGAGGCCTTGGGCCCCCAGCACGCTGGAGCAGTGCACTTCAGAGCACCCTCTGCTTACTCTTTGCTGTGGGTCCCTAAGACAGCTGGGACCTCATTTCCCGGCTCTGGGACGTCCTCCGGGGGTGGGAAACCACTCAGCTGGAGCGTGGCACGGCTGCTGAGAGCCTTCCTGTGAGTGTCGTGTCCTCCTTTCTCAGGTGCATGTGCCGGTCTCTACCCTCCGTCCTCGAACTTCCTGGACCGACATGCAGACTCTGGGAAGTGCTGAGTCCCTTGTCGTCCCTTGGAGGAAGGTGAGGCTGAGGGGCAGAATGTGATGCTGCTCTGTAGGGTGGTGCAAAGGGAACTGGGCTGGCAGCTCAAGGCTTGGATTCAGGTCCTGACTCTGCCTTTTCCCAGCCCTATCACTTAAGCAAATGAAGAAATATAAGTGAAAGCACCACAAAAATTATATCCATGTAAGGTAATAAAAGTCACTGGACTTCACGGTGTGACTGCTCTTGCCAGAAGTGGATGGGGATGAGCTGAAAGACGGAAGATTCCGGGGGGAGTAGGAAAGGTGGGCAGAGTCCACATATTATTTTAGCTGCTGTTGTTGTTTGCTCTGAATCAGTGATTACATTTAAACCAACCGTTTTACAGATGAAGATATGAAAACTGTAGAAGGTTAAGTGACTGGCTCAAGAACAGACCAAGAATTTGAACCCAGAACTATATGACTGCAAAGCTCACACTCTTCCTCCGGGCTGTATTATTATCCGATAGAAGGGTTCTGTGGTGATGGACTAGCTCTGTATCTCAGCACATCTTACACATATGATAGAGTTTTACAGAGCTAAATACACACATTACACACGAGTACCAGTAAAAGTAGGAAAACTTGCGACATGCTGCTTTTCACTGTCCTTGAGTTGGGAGCTTGAGGGGAATTAGTGTCTCATGGCAAAGTCTTCAACGTGGAGCCAGCAGAGATGGCAGGACCTCCTCTCGAGTCCTAACCAGAGACACCCTAGGAGGAGATGCAGCCACTGCTCCCCATTCCCTTTTGGGAACCATTCGCTCCCACCATGGTCAGTGACGGTAAGGGACAGGTCGTCCAGGGTAACACAGGCTCTGGTGTCTCACCTCACAGGTTGTGTACAATCTATCTTTCATACCAGAGGAAGGTGCCCAACCTGGCAAAACTCTGGGGCCCTTGGGAAGTCATAAGCAGCAAGTCTGTATCAAAAGGAGTTACCCAGGAGATCTCCTTTCAAGAGACTCTTAAACCTCTTAAACGAAAGGTCTTCAGACTTAGGCATGGTTAGCTAAAGCCTCAGGAAAATTAACATCTTTTCAACATGGGTCCTACAGGAGGACGGAGGGTGGGACTGCACAGTGGTGGAGAGGACGTGTCTGCTTCATAAACACAGAAGAGGCATCATGGCACCCACTTGGGTCAAAGACAGTAGCTTCTTGTCCTCATGGATGCAGCTTTGGATGACCATCCTAGGATCATGTGGATCTTAAATAAGAAGCCTCCGTTTGAAATTCTTTGTCCTTCTAAGCAGGGCCTCAGAGGACCTTTTCCACATGATGCAGCATTCAAGTCATAAGAGAGGGTAAGAGTAAATTATCATTTGCCTTTACCCTGCAAAGCATCTGGATAAACATGTTTTATTTAACTGGCCAAAGGCACAGCCTATTGACGCTGTTCAGCCCCCATGCTTAGGTAAGAGTAGCTTCAAAGTTAGCTTTGCATATTGCCTTTTCCCTACCCAAATACCAGGGGCATTAACGTAGGTGTTTTCCTTTTCCTCTTTAAGGCCATGGGGCTTGGTGCAAGAAATGTATGCTCTGAAGCCTCAACAGAAACACCTTGCAATTTAGTTTTCTGATGCCTTCTCTCCAGGAACTACTAGTCTGTGTGGTAATAAACAGAACCCGACCACAAACAACTGATTTGTTCTTTTCAAAATGCATCCCACCCTCTGTGGTTCATCTCCCTGAAATAAAACCACCCACAGGACGAAATGAGTAACTCCTGGAGCAAGCAGAGCTGTGGCGTTCTTTGTTAAAATATGTCGGTCATGGGAAATCTACCAGGAAATGCCCTCCAATCGAGGATTAATATCAGGAAACTTGGTGCAGTCTTGGACAAACTGGCACACAATGCCACCGCCTCCACCACTAGGCCAGGAGACTTGGATTTCTGAGGCACTGATGGTGAACATAAACATGTGCTCCTTCAGGCTCTGGTGTTTAAACAATCAAATGTTAGAAGCTTTGCATTCCTTAATCAACTTGCTTTTAAATATCTAAGGTTAGGTAATAATAAAAACTTTTGACTAAAGGCTTCTTGTCTGTTCAAGATGGGTGTAGACT
>PVJC01007748.1:0-50537 GCA_004026665.1 Murina feae | reverse complement strand
CCCCTGCCAGCCTGGTCACCCCATGCAGCCTGCTGTTCAGTCATTTGGTCGTCCCTCACTAACCCCCTGCTGGCCTGGTCACCTCACGCAACCTGTTCGGTCATCCATTCGGTCATGATGGCCCCTGGCTCTTTATATATATAGATGATGCAACCAGCAGAGAAAACAGCCTAAGTTCTGTCATTCGCTGACCTGGACAGTATACTTTATAGAAACTCTTCTATGAGTGGCAAAAGGGAGCCTGTATCAGCTCTCATTACTGGAAGGAGCATGGATAGTCCAACAGCCTTGTCATATCTCTTTGTCCTTGCTTCACTTTCTGTTAGCACCTGAGAGGCCTCACCACAACTGTTTCAGTCTTAAGGCATCCTCCCAGCACCCGTGTGTGAAATCCTAAGTAAGGACTCTTCATCTCTTTGACATGGCTCAGGTCACATATTTATCCCTGGGGCAATTGTTGGGACCAGGCAGGCAAACAAACAAGCGGTTAGGAGCCAGCGGTCCAGGATTGCAAGAGGGATGTCTGATTGCCAGTTTAGGCCTGATCCCATGGGGATCTATGTGGGATCGGGCCTAAACTGGCAGTCTGACATCCCCCAAGGGGTCCCAGATTGCAAGAGGATGCAGGCCAGGCTGAGGGATTCTCTCCTCCTCCGCCCCCGTGCACAAATTTTATGCACTGGGCCTCTAGTCCATATAATAAAAGCCTAAGTGACGGTTATGGCAGAACGACTGATCACTATGATGCACACTGACCACCAGGGGGCAGACGCTCAACACAGGAGCTGCCCCCTGGTGGTCAGTGTGCTTCCACAGGAGGAGCGCTACTCAGCCAGAAGCTGGGCTCACGGCTGGAGAGCGCACTCCTGGTGTTGGGAGCCTCTCCCACGGTAAGAAACGAGGGATCCCGGACTACGAAAGTCCCAGACTGCGAAAGGGATTCTGACTGCCAGCTTAGGCCCAATCCCCGGGGCCTCTAGTCTAATCTAATAAAAGAGTAATATGCAAATTAACATCACTCTGAGACACCTAAGCCATGCCCACCAGCCAATCAGAGTGACTATATGCAAATTAACCCAGCCAAGATGGTGGTTAATTTGTATACACAGGCACAGAGTGAAGACTGAAGACAGCCTAGAAGGAAGCCAAGTGCTGCAGAAGGGAGCCAAGCGGCCCAGAAGGGAGAGATCCAGGCAGCAGAGACGGGAGGAAGCGAGGCAGCAGAGATGGGAGGAAGTGAGGCAGCAGAGAAGGGAGCCACTGCCTCAGTGGGCTTTGCTCCCTCTGGCTCAGGAAGCCCTAGTCTTGCAGGAATAGCCCGAGGAAGCCCTAGTCTTGCAGGAATCTTCCTGCAATGGGCTTCTAGTCTTGTTATAAAAAGGAGAAAGGAAAGAGCTGTGGATGCTTCTAGATCAGATAAATTGAACTGTGAAAATGTGATTACATTTAATCTCCATTGCTTCAGGGAGGAATGGGTGGGTACTTGTTTTAGTCTTTATAAGTCTGATTTTACTGTCTTTCTGCTAGCTCTTGCTCATAATACTTTGACTTTGTGTTTTGATATTTTACTGTGAATTCATATTTCTTGGAAATTTATCTGTAGAAATTCTTCAAGGCTTAGAGTTGAAGCTTTGTTCTTCCATAGCTCAAGAAAAAAGCCAATTTCAGTGGGTATGCATACCTTCCTGTATTTCCACTTTCACTAGTTTTTTGGACATCCAGGATTTCATACATTCTTGCTAGCTTATAGATATTTTAAAAGATTAAAAATAAATATTTTATATTAACTTCTTTTTAATAGGAGGGTTCATCAAGGTGTCAGAAACTGAAGTTCATCTGTTCAGTAGAGAACTTCGGGCACCCTCCTGCGATAGCCATCTTTATTATTGACAGCTTACTAACCATATTTTTGGGAGGGAGCGGGTGACATAAGAAAGATTCCTATATTAACAAGAAGGTTGTTATATAGATAACCTTTTAGGTCTCTTTCGTTATGAAAGTATATAGTTTTAGCTAAAGTAATCATTTTTTGTTTCTCTGAGGAATTTACTATTTTGAACTGGGTTAATATTATTGAATGACATTTATATCTGATTCCACTAGGATGAAAGTTGTGAATATATGTCAGTTTTAGAAAACATTGAATCTGCACTAGAAGTCATCTAATCCATGTTGTAGTTTTGAAAGCATGTTCTTAATCTGAAATTGTTGAACAAAATTAGATTGGTTCTATAGCCCTAGCTCCAGTGTAAACACAAATGGAATATTTGTGCATGGCTAGTATTTTTTGAGAGATGTTGTACTTTTCATGTAGAAGTCAGTTAAGATGCCCCAGGACTTATATTTTTTTCTGTCAGGGAATTTCTGAAAAGCCCCCTTCCCTATTCTCTACCTGGACAATTTTATATCATCTTTCAAGATCCAACTTGGTCATCTTCAATGTTTTTCCCAGAGTGACTATCAGTGAACAGAATGTCAGATGAGACATACTGTTTTAAAAACATGCTTCTGCCTTCATCAGTCTGGTGCTTTTGGTTGTGTAGAGGTTATTGAAAGAAATGAAAAACTTAGATTGCTTAATTAAAGGTATGTTTGAAAAATTGAGCCATCAGTTTTTCATTGACTGGGTTACCAGTAAGAACTATTTGCAGTTTAGCTCTGGATTAAATGATTTTTCTGTGCAAAAATAATTTCACATTAAACAAAGCAATTTGCATAGCACCATCTCTAAATTTTTTTATTATTTTTATCCTCACCTGAGGATATTTTTCCACTGATTTTTAGAGAAGAGTGGAAGACAGAGGGAAAGACAAAGAGAACCATCAATGTGAGAGAGAGACATCAATTGGTTACCTCTTGCACGCCCCCTGACCAGGGTCCAGAATGGGGAGAAGCCTACAACCACAGGACATGCCCGTGACCGGAATTAAACCTGGGACCTTTAGCCCCTCAGGCCTATGCTCTACCCATTGAGCCACACAAGCTGGGGCTGCATAACACCATCTCTAGTCTCAAAAGCAAATGAAGGAACTCACAAATTTACATGTACTATGGACCTGTTCATTGCACGTATTCATTTTAATCGGGCTCAAGAAATATCAGATATGGAAATGGCACATACTTTCCTGATATTAGTGTACATTAAAGCTTTGCAGATGCAAATTTAACAGGCTCCACAGAGCAATGAGAATTGCTGCCTAGCAATAAGAGAAAGGATTATGAAAGCCTACATTTGCTGAGAACATATATTATCGTTACAGAGATATAATAGTACATTTATACAGAGACTTTGAGTCTTTCTGTGCACTGCAAGTATTTTCCCTCTGTATGGTTCTCTGAATCACCTTTCTAGTAAAAAAAAAAATGGATTTCGAAAGAACTTTCTCCTCTGGATGTTGTATAAATGATGGTGGGCCCACTCCAATGATTGGGATCAATACATAACTCCTGAGTGAGTCAGGACCCTTAGATTAAAGTAGAGGTTCACAAAATTTTGTTTCAGGACCCTTGAGAATTCTTAAAAATTACTGAGATCCCAACAGCTTATGTATTAATTCATTCACAAATGACAATAATAAATACATTACACATTAACATCAAAGCAATGATATCACATGTCTTGTAACTTCTGAAAAATTTCACTGTAAAATCATGAGAGACAGAGAGACAAAGAGTAAAGGGAGGAAGGGAGGGAGGGAGGGAGGGAAAATAGCCAGCCATTTATAAAGAAAATTATAGTAACTTAAATTCGTGATATTCCAGCGCATGCATGTGAAAGAAACGGGGATGATTTCTGTTTTGGACACATAGCAGTAATGGGTTAAAAGAAAGCTCTTTGTGTACCAGGTATACTGATAAGAGGGTGTGGAACCTGGTGGAAAATGCAGTTTTCATTCTCTTGGAACCTAGACCATAAAATCAGTTAGTAGGTGGGTAAACCTGCTAAGAGCTGAGGACATCATCCAGCCCATGCCCAAGTGCAGAATAGTGCTGAATGAACGTGTGCTCACCCCCACAGGCAGGAGTCTGGGAGGTGAGGGGGACACTGATCCCAGAGCCTGTCTGCCCACAGCTTGGTCTGCTCCAAAGCCCGACAGGCAGCTGGAGGAGATCAGGGTGCTCTGCTCGAGGATCCGAAAAACAAACACAGACGTGCCAGGTGGGATAGTTCCTGTGAAAGGGGAATTAATTCTATTTCAAATGTCAGTAAGTCATGAGAAGACTTAGTAATTCTGCTAGTAAGGTAAAACGCCTTGAGGATATTCCAGTGACATTTTAGAAATCAAGATCAAGGAATCTAATTTGGTGTTAAAACCCAAATCTGAAATTATCTACAAGAGAAAAGCTACTAAATATAAAACGCACAGTTTGGGGTGATGCTGTCAAAGTAGAGCAGATATAATTCATTAATTATAATTCTGTTTTTGACAAGTGATTTGAAAATTAAGAAAGGTTGGTCTTTCCTCTCCCCCCACCCCTTTTTTTGTACTCAAATGATTTCAGAAACACTTCTTCCCCAGACTTCAGGTTATGGATATCTTGTTGTGCCATCTTTAAAAGGTAACTCCAATTCCAGTAAATTCAGATAAGTTGGAATATGTTACTTGACATTTTCCAAAATCCCAAGTTTCAAGGCTAGATATATTACAAAACCAAATGCTGCTTTTATGGCCTGCCCACAAAATAGAAAATGATTTTTCTTACTATTTTATGCAACCATGTCCTGCTGATTGTTTCCTACCTCCAGAGTTGTTAAGGAGCAAAAAACAAAAACAAAAAAACAACTCATCACCTGTTAATAATGCTGCTGAATTATTCAGGGAAGTCCTTAGCCAAAATAAATAATGACTCTGCCATCTAATTTCTGCTTCTCACTTTCCCATCTCTTTTCCTCATGGGTAAGTCTTCCGGACTTTCAAGCTCATGATCACTGTTACAAATCAAATACCCAAATTGTGTTGTTGTGCTTAGGTTTAAAGTCAGTGATTTGCTTGGAATTGGGATGCTTCCATAAAAAAGGAAATGTGGTTTAAATGGGCATTTAACTGTTTAATAAAGTTATCTATGGTCATCCACCAAGTATTCTAAGTATACCTATTGCAACAAGGTCAGCTTTTTTGTTTCTTTTGCGAGAGCTTCTCATTGGGGTCTTGAGGCATGTATTTATATTCAGTATCTACACCAGGCTGCTTCCTTGTTTGTGTGATTTCCCAGTAATGTTGCTACATTTACTTCACATGATCCAGAAATCTCTCCCTTATGACAGTCTCTGTGTCTGTCCAACCTTTCTTCTTCATCCCTTCCTCACATATATAATTTCTGGAATTTCCTACTGACCTCTGTCAGCAATCTTTATCCCTCTCAGATCTATGCTCTGTGAATACCAGAAAGAGAGAAATAAGAAATGGTTAAAAGTGCCCATGGGTGGGGGAGAAATAAGTTGGGAGAATGTTGCTTTTCATTAAAGTGTTTCTGACTGGTTATACTTTTTAACCATCTTCTATAATAAAAGCATAGTATGCAAATTGTCCCCTCGACCAGGAGGTCATCTGGGAGTTTGACCAGGGGGTGAGGCAGGCCGGCAGCCGGAGGAAGGGAGAGAGTACCCAGCTGGCAGCCGGCAGCCACTGGGACCCTACCAGTGCACAAATTTTGTGCACTGGGCCTCTAGTATGCTTATAATACTTTATGAAAGTGAATCAATCCATCATTCTTGACAGTTCCAGAATTGTATTCTGAAGATGTTAATGTGATGATGTTATTCCTCTATTTAAGACCCTTGGATGATGCCCATTTCCTATATGATATCAACAAACCACTGTTACATTTTCCTGTGCTCTGCACATGCTATTCCCTCTGCCAGGGATGCAGATCCCATTGATAGGGATGAATCATTGTGCCCATCTTCTTCTCTGGACCTGCGGTTTGCATGGGAACCAGTGGTGCTCTGCCCAGACTGAGCAGAGGTGGAGCTGTCTTACATGAACTCAGCTGGACTAATTAAATCTTCTGGATTTGCCCTCCCTGTTTTCCACAGCAGTCTGAGCTATCAGCTGAAGAAAGTCCAGAAAAAATGGGAACCTCCCAACTTCATCGTCGGAAAGTCATTTCCTTGAACAAGCAGATTCTTCAGAAGACCAAACATCTGGAAGAGGTTGGTGTTTTCTTTTTATAATTTTATTTATGTAAAATGAAACTTTTCTTCATGAAGGTAAAAATTTGGGAAGGAGTTAAGATTGTTGTGGTAGAATGGTCGAAGGAGGTTCCAGGAAAGGGGTCAGCATACTGTGGCCCTTATGCCAATCCAGCCTCCACTTCTTTTTGTAAGTAAAGTTTTATTGGAATACATGTGCACCCATACATTTGCATGATTTCTGTGGCTACTTTCAAGCTCCAGTGGCAGAGTTGACTAGGTGCAGCAGAGACCACGTGGCCTACAAAGCCTAAAATATTGATTATCTGGCCCCTTACAGAAAAATTTTGCCAACCTCTATTCTAGAAGATCACAGGGCAAGAGTAACATTTATTCATGAATACTCAGTACCTCTGTGTGCTAAGAACTAAACTAGGCTATGTGGATGAATGAAGAACAAGTTATGATCCTGCTTTCAAGGATCTTCAAGTAATAGTGGGAGACATACACTACATCATTCACACACCTCATTTAGTTACATCTGTGGTAAGTGCTTGAAGGAGGTATCTGGAGATCCAAGATAGCGCCTGAGGGGAGACAATGAGTAGGCACTGGCTGGACAGGAAGTCTGCATGGGAGGTTGAGTGAGGACTTATGCAATAACATGAACTAAGACCTCAAAGAGGATGGGTCTTGGCCAGTATCTCTTTTGTGGCTGGAGAATCATGAGTGTGGCAGCTGGTTGGCAGAACATGATCAGACAAGATCGCTGAGGTTAAGTTAAGGACAGTGGAAGCCATTGGAGGTTTTAAGTAGGAGAGTAAGCAGGATCTGATTTTCATGTTTCAAAGACCATTCTGTTTGCTGTAGGAACATGAGTTCATTGGATGTGCGTGAGATGGGGTTTAGGGAGAACCATTAGGAGGCTGATCCAATGGTCCACATGAGCTTTAGGTGGCTTTGACTAGTGGTGATAGGGGAAATGGAGGAAACCAGATCATTTTTAAGGGAGCTTTAGGAGATGGTGTTCTGTAATACTTGATGATAGATGAAACTATTTTAGAAAGACCTTCACATGTTCTTGAAAAGTGGGCATAAGAGGAAGCTGGGGAGTTTGACTCAGGAACAGTCATTAGAAGGTAAAATGTTACATGCTTCAGTTGCATTGGCAATAATGTTTAATTAGGAAAGTACATGTAGCAGAAGATGGGAATGGATACGGCTTTCTAAAGAACAGTTCACCCGTAGTTCCTGTAACAGTTAATTTTCCAAAAATGGGTGCCAGTTTGCATTATGAACTTATATTATTCAACTTTTCAAATCCCAGATAATATATCAAATGGTCCTACCCAGTCATTTCTTTGATTGAATTTGTCCTACCACAGCTGAAAAAACAGTAAACTGGATTTACCAAATGCTCTGTATCATTAGCAAACAAGGATTCCAAGGTGGACTGTGATTTGGTTTTCATTTGATCATTTGTTTAGGCATTTTTATTCACAGCACAGAAAGTGTAATCTTTACCCCTGACCCTAGCCAGTGAAAAGAACCTGAAAGTGATTGGTTCAAAAAGGACTCAGTACAGAATCAAATGAGCATGAATCAAGGATGAGAGTTTATCCATCAGAATGTCTTTGTCCTCCGAGGAAGAACAGTTTGGGGGATATTGCAGGCTCCATGAGCCACATTATCTCAGCATAAGTAGATGTTTTCTTTCAACTTCTGTCTAAACTTGGAGGGAAGGAATGCTGTGCGCCCTTCCAGTGGAAGTCCTGGCACATTCGTAGTCCAGGTGAAAGGGCAGCCTCTCTGAATCTGTTTTCCAAGAGCCAGTAATTTTTTTGAATACCGCCTATCATGTAGTCAGTAAAGGACAGTGATCATTATTGCAGTGGCTAGTGTTACTAAAGATGCCTAGCATGTGCAATAACCTCTGCCTATGTAGCTAGGCCAACTGGACGAGGAAAATGAGGCAGGGGCATAGAGATTTAATTGGGGTCACATAGCACATATGAGGTTAGGGGGTCTCAGATGATGATAAACATGTGCCTAGAGAAATTGCTTTAATGAAAAGATAAACAGGCATGCACTTTTCAATGAACCAAAGCTTTATGCAAACATAAGACACCAAAGATGAGAATGTTTTTTTTTTAATATATTTTATTGATTTTTTACAGAAAGGAAGGGAGAGGGACAGAGAGTCAGAAACATCGATGAGAGAGAAACATCGATCAGCTGCCTCTTGCATACCCTCTAGTGGGGATGTGCCCGCAACCACGGTACATGCTCTTGACCAGAATCGAGCCTGGGACCTTTCAGTCCGCAGGCCAACACTCTATCCACTGAGCCAAACCGATTAGGGCTAAACATCAAAATTTTCATAAACATTTTTTCCCAAAAATTTATTTGAGCTATACAGATATACGTTTTTTCTAGGTTACTTGCTAAATAAACCCATTTTAATTTGAAATGTCCTATCAAAAAAAATCTGAAGCTTCTAAACTTTGATACTCTCCCTAAATTTGCCCTGCTACAAAAGGTTGCTCACCTCTAGGCTAGCTGGTCTACACAATGTTTTCATCTTCTAATAGTGTCTGATTGTATCTGTCAGAAGTCACAGGGCAACAAAAAACAAGCCTTTTGTGTAAGAATCCAGGTCTTTAGAGCTTCAACCCTAGTCTCTTTCAGTCTTTCCTCAACTGCCTCTCTGGCCACCTCATCTGGCCTTGTATATCCATCTTACATTTACTTCTTGGTTCACACTGAATAGAGAGCCACAGTGAGAGAGAGAGAGAGAGAGAGTGTGTGTGTGTGTATGTATGTATATATATATATATATGTAGTGTGTGTATGTGTGCGCACATGTGTGCGCACACATGTGAATGTGCTAAATACAAACACATTTTTTTCTGTCTCATCAGTTTGTAAATGCTTCCAACACATTTTTGTGGGTTTTTTTATTATAGGGATTATACTAGCTTACTGTAAGTAAACCAAATAGTATAGAACTATCTATACTAATAAAAGGGTAATGTGCTAATTAGACCAGGAGACCTTCCAGACATCCTTCAGGACACAGCCGTGGTGGTGGGACTGAGGCACTGGTGGATAGGAGCAATCAGGTCAGAAGGGGGTGATGAGGCCAGCAGGGAAGGGGGGCAGTTGAGAGAGAGCAAGATAGTGGGGGGGGCAGTTGGGGTCGATCAAGTCGGCATGGGGGGGAAGTTGGGAGTGAGCAGGCTGGCAGGCAAGTGAGCGGTTAGGAGCCAGCGATCCCGGATTGTGAGAGGGATGTCATCTGCCTTTTTAGGCCCGATCCTGTGCATGAATTTCGTGCACCAGGGCACTAGTACTATCTAATCTAATAAAATAGTAATATGCAAATTGACCTCACTCCATTACACCCACAAGCCATGCCCACCAACCAATCAGGAGCAAATATGCAGATTAACTCAACTAAGATGGCGGCAGCCATGGAGCTGGAGTTGCCCTGGGCAATGGAGGAAGCCAGGGCCCTGTGGGCCCTGAGCTCTACTCAAGGCTACAAAGTTTCAGTTATAGAAGATAAGCCCCAGATACCTGCGGGGCTGGGACCTTGGGTTGCCAGGGGCAAGCCAGACTTTAAGCAGGGGAACAAGGCAACAAAGGTTCAATTATAGAAGTTAAATAAATCCCAGGTACCGGATTTCAGCCAGGCACACCAGTAGGGACCCAAACCCTGAAGGGGCTGTGGGCAGCCTGAAATGGCCACCAGCCCCTCATCCAGGCTGACCCGGCACACCAGCAGGTGGACATCCCCTGAGGGATCCCAGAGGAACCCCGCACTGGGTTCCTAGTATCTAATAAACGAGTAATATTCAAATTAACCCTCACTCCATTACACTTAGGCCACGCCAACCATCCAAGCCATGCCCACCATCCTATCAGAGCAGCTATATGCAAATTAACCCATCAAAGGTGGCGGTTAATTTGCATACACGGGCAAGCAAAGACTAAAGTCAGCGTAGAAGGAAGCCAAGTGCTGCAGAAGGGAGCGAAGCAGTGGAGAAGGGAAAGGAGCCGAGGCAGCAGAGATGGTGAAGAAGGGAGGGAGGGAGCCGAGGTGGCAGAGAAGGGAGGGAGCCAAGGTGGCAGAGAAGGAAGGGAACCAAGGTGGCAGAGACGGGAGGGAGCCGAGGCGGCAGAGACGGGAGGGAGCCGAGGTGGCAGAGACGGGAGGGAGCCGAGGCGGCAGAGACGGGAGGGAGCCGAGGCGGCAGAGATGGGAGCTGAGGCAGGCTTCGCTCGCTTCTCTGCTTCACTCTGGCTCAGGAAGCCCTGTTCTTGCAGGAATCTTCCTGCAACAGGCCACTAGTAATAATAATAAAAGGATAGTATGCAAATAGACTGAACGGCAGAAAACCAAACATCCAATCAAAGTGTAATATGCTAATATTATGCTAAGGCTGCTCAACTGCTTGCTATGACATCCACTGACCACCAGGGGGCAGTCGACCAGGCGCTATGATGTGCACTGACCACCAGGGGACAGATGCTCCGGTGGGTTAACTTGCTGCTGGGGTCTGTCTGATTGGGACTGAGCAAGATGGGCAAGACACACCCTGGCGCCCTCCCAAGGTCCCTCCCCAGCCCAGTCTTGCATTGGTGGGGTCCCTCTGCCTGGCCTGCACCTTCTCACAATCCAGGACCTCTCAGGGGATGTCAGAGAGCCAGTTTCAGCCCAAACCCGTAGGCCAATCCCCTTGAGAGGGTGCCAGATACAGGGATCGCCAGCCATGAGCCATGCTGTGGCAGCACAAGCTTCTCACAATCGGGACTGATGGTGCATGAGCACATGGCAGGTACAGTGGGGCTGGGATGAGCAGGAGCAGCAGGTAGGAGCTGCAGGCGGCTGTTGAACTGTGGATTTCAGCCCAATCCCTGCAGGCCACCCAGAGGGACCCCACCCATGCACAAATTCATGCACAGGGCCTCTAGTATAAAAATAAAAATAAAGAACATATAGATAAAAATGTTGCCTGGCTGATGTGGTTCAGTGGTTGAATGTCAACCTATGAACTAGTAGGTCATGATTAAATTCCCGCCTCAGGGCACATGCCCAGGTTGTGGGCTTAATCCCCAGTAGGGGCATGCAGAAGGCAGATGATCAATGTTGCTCTCTCATCGATGTTTCTATCTCTCTATCCCTCTACCTTCCTCTCTCTAAAATCAGTTTTTAAAAATGGTTTTAAAAAATGATAAAAATGTTCCACTTCTTAGCCCAGGCTTTATTTTCTAGGCCTCTGCAAACTTTTATGTATGCTCATTCACCTGGGGACAGTGGGTTGTCTGGTTACAAGACTGAATTTTTTTTTTTACCTCTCCTGTGACGGATATCTCTTTTTCAGTAATAATAATAATGACTAACAAGAACTTTTTTACTGAGTAATTACAAGGTGTTTTTTGTTTTTTTTTTTAATTAACTCATTCAGTTCATACAACATCCTTATGAAGAAGTTACTGCTACTAGCCTCTCCCATCCAAGTATTAGCCAGTCCTGACCTTGCTTGGCTTCTGAGATCAGACAAAATGTTCACGGTGGTATGACTGTAGATTATCCTCTTTACAAATAAGGAAACTAGGACACAGAGAAGTGAGGTAATTTTGCCATGGTCGCACAGCTTGTTAGTGCAACTATGGTAAGATTTGAACATATAGATCTACCTCATTCTTTATAATGTCTGTATAGTGTGACATAGGATATATATATACCATAATTTATTTAACTTGTTCCCCATTTATGGCTATGTAGGTTTTTCCAAGATTTTTTTCCCAATTGCAAATTTATGCTTACCATGAATATCTTCATGCTATCATGTTTGTACTAATCCTATATAATAAAAGGGTAATATGCAAATTGACCGAATGGCGGAATGACCAGAGCACCCCCCAGCCCCTCGCCCTGGCCAGCCCGCCCCTGATGGCCCCCACCAGTACACAAATTCATGCACCGAACCTCTAGTATGTAAATATTTATTTAAGATAAATTTTATCTTAACTACTGGATCAAAAAATGTATGCATTTTCAATTTTGCTAAAAACTGTCAAATTATTCATCCATTAGCTTACCAATTTACAGTTCTACCAGTAGTATATGAGAGAATCAAAACTTGATATCTAAGAATCTCTCCTACAAGGTAATAATAGGGGGAAAGCAACCAAGATGCACCTGTGGAGAAGGTCTTAGCCCAACAGAGAAATGGAGAGGGATAAGAGCAGGAGAAGTAGAGGACATCACATGGTCCAACAAGAGAATATTTTGCAGTGGCACAGAACTGCAGTGCCACTGGTAGATAACTCAGAAGACACCAGAGATTGAGGAAAGAAAAAGGAATCAAGAAAGAAAATATTGCCCTGGCCGGTTTGGCTCACTGGATAGAGCGTCAGCCTGTGGGCTGAAGAGTCCCAGGTTCGATTCCGGTCAGGGGCATGTACCTTGGTTGCGGGCACATTCCCAGTGGGAGGGTGTGCAGAAGGCAGCTGATCAGTGCTTCTCTCTCATCGATGTTCTAACTCTCTGGCCTTCTCCTTTCCTCTCTGTAAAAAATCAATAAAATATGTTTTTTTAAAAAAAGAAAGAAAATATTGTGCTAGCTGGTTTGACTCAGTGGATAGAGCGCAGGCCTGTGGTCTGAGGGTCCTGGGTTCAATTCTGGTCAAAGGCACATTCTCAGGTTATGGGCTTGATCCTCAGTTGGGGGTATGCCTCATCAATGTTTCTATCTCTCCCTCTCCCTTCTTCTCTCTATAAAATCAATGAAAACTTATTTTAAAAAGAAATATTTTTTAAAATGAAATGAAAGTATTAACCAGCAGCTGAATTTGGGGGGTAATGAAGTTAATGAAGAAGAAAATGGAGGTGAAAACTAAGCCTAGCTACGGAGACATTTCCTACTTAAGTAAATATGGTCAGATGAGACGAGGAAAACTCTTGGTAGTTAAATTAATTGAAGGAGAGGTGAGTCTTCCATTCCACACATCTACTTTGCTGCCAAGATCCAGCCTGTGTGAGTCGTCTTTGAACTCCAAGATGATAAGGTGACTGTTTCCTTGGGCATCCATCCCCTGGGCCTGCTTGCTGCTGCTCTTCTCATACTTTACTCCCCAGTTTACTAGTCCAGCTCCTTGAGGGCAAGGACCGTGTCATGTTCGAAGTCTCCTTCCACTCACCTCATTTGAGCAGAGCTTTGGGTAAATGTCAGGTATATGGGTGCAGGGATGCGAGGGGGCAGGATGGTAGGTGAAGCAGGTGGGGAAAATGCCAGGATCCCTTCCTGGAGCCCCAAAGAGTATCAAGAATTAAATCACTAGGATTTCAAGAGGAAAAAAACAACAAAAAACTTTCTCCAGAAATATTCTCATCTGCCAATTACACAGACAGGTTAATAACAGCTCTCATTACACAGGTGGCTCCCTTTGAAAAGGAAGAAGCCAGAGCCCACCTGCTACCCTCCTTCATCACTTCTGCTCTCTGCTTGAGTTGGCTTCCTGGTAGGCTTGTTGAAGTGTAACCATTCATCAGTCTGAAGACTGGTAATTAGAAGTATGATTGAGGAGTCATGATTTCTGAAGATGATATATTCTCAATTAGTTGCTTACAGATTCAAGGATGGGCAAATGATTTTGTCATGATTTTTGAGATATACTATAAAATTTCTCATTGTTAATTTGTACACAGGTAACAGAGTCTGCTACCTCCCCTTTTCAGAAACGAATATTATGCTAAGTGAAATAAGCTAGTCAGAGAAAGATAAATATCACATGATCTCAGTCATTTATGGAATATAATGAACAACATAAACTGATGAACAAAAACAGATCCAGAGACAGAGAAGCATCAGTCAGACCATCCAACCTCAGAGGGGAGGGTGGGGTAAGGGGAAGAGATCAACCAAAGGACTTGTATGCATGCATGTAAGCCTAACCAATGGACACAGACACCAGGGAAGTGAGGTCAGTGGGGGGGGGGCAGGCAATGGGGCAATAAGGACACATATGTAATACCTTAATCAATAAAGAAAAAAAATTAAAATAGAAACATGCAAACCCTTTGAACTTATAATGCAACATTTTGAGATTTCTACAAGTTTATAGATAGCACATGGCTATACCTTTTCAGTATAAAAAAGGGAAATTACATTTTTGAGATGCAAGTTTACAATTTATGTAACTTTGAACATAAAGGTAATTCATTTTCTTTCTGTTAGTGTTGAAGTCCTAAATCCTTTCTTCTATCTTGTGTTATTTGCCAGCCAGTCATATTCTGTGCTAGAATCCTGAGTGCTGAAATGCAGTGTGTATTCTGTGAATGGGCAAGTTGGTTAACTGAATCAGTTGTAGCCATATAGAAAAATTAGACCTGAATGTAAATCCAGGCTTTATTAGTTATCAGCTATAAAGTAAGTCACGTAACCCTTCTGTAAGATAAGGATAATGTCTTCTCCCATTGAATATAAGGTTCAGTGATAAGATAGGGTTTATGCAGAATATCTAGCATATCTTCTGACCTGTACTTGATTCTAATTATATATGAGTTTTCTCTTCATTTGTTTTGTTTTTGTTTTTTTCTCTTCATTTGTTGACAGCCTTTCTAAAATTTCCATTTTGCTCAGTTTAAATCTTTCTAAGCTTCCATTTTCTCATCTGTGAAATGGGGATATCACCCATATTTGTGTTGTAAGGATCAAATGAGAGCCCATGTCTTCTATCTTTCATTTACAGCTGCAGGCAAATCATACCACTCTCCAAGCCAGATACGATGAAACGAAGAAAACGCTGACAGAGGTGAGCAGATTTTCCTTCCTCCATGGGCCTTCTGAAGAGTCATTTGGACCTGCACTATTAATGAATGCTGCGTGTCATCTGTCTATGTGGAGGAGTCATGATTCCCTTCTCAGGGCTCAGGTCCATTTGGGACATAGAACAATCACATGACAGTGCCTGACCTGTGCCGTCACTTTATCCTTGCTTCCATGTCCTAGCCCATCCACGATTTAGGTGGGAGAGATCACTGAGTTGGCTTGCTGAGGAAGGCAGGCCACATAGAAAAACTTGAGGGCTCATTCACGGTAAGTGGCCCCTGCTCCCTGCAAGTTGTAGAATAGTTCCAAATACTGAATTCCATGAGAATGAGGCAGTTTCTGTTTATAATACAAGAGAATCACAGTGATGTAGTTGCTGTTCAAAATTACTGAGAAGCCTTAGGTGGGGTGGGGGAGGTGTCTCAGGAGGAATAGAGGGTGTACTGGTATATTTTGAAGCATATGATTAGTTTTCTAATCCAGGTTACAAGTGTACCATCTTACATCATCATTAGAGTGTTGCTTCCCTCCCATGTCTGATATCCTAGGAAACAAATACCTCTGACACCAGCTCTGTTGTGTGGGGAGTGAGATATTCTCCTTGCATTGCCATAGAACTACCCGCATCGGCATCAGAGAAGCTCTCGTTGGGATTAGAAGCTCAGGCTATGACTGTATTCTACAGAGCCTCACTGCAAGTGCCCCACATAGTACTTTTTGGACTTTGTGGAAACTGGACTGATGTTTAAAGACATTTCTGAAATCAAACCAGTCCCTGTTTTTAAAAGTTTTACATGAAATTTACCCATTTAAATTCTTATATATAGCAATATGCAGCACTTGTAAGCCTGAAAACCTGACAAAGCTTTTTAATTCTGACCTGGAGTAAACTCTATGATTATTGTCAGAATGCTTAAAGGGGGCAATTAGAGGAAATTGTTTAAAATTCTTTCTAAAGATGTCTGCATTGCATTAGGATCAGCTTTCTTCCCACTCCTCTGTGCCGACATTCCTTACGGATCGGGTGGCAGACTCCTGGGGTGGGACTGCTCTGCTGTCTTTTAATGCTGCAAAGTCCCTAACGTGAACTTGGCCAAGTCATGGATCAGTCTTTCTGTAATAATCCGGGAAAGATTACAGACAAAACTTGATATCAATTTCCCAAAACACATATATGTCTTAGGATATAAATCCTAAGTGGCTATAAAGTGGCTTTTTATACTAAACATTAAATCAAGTGTTTAGTGAGCCCCTTTCAGAAAGATAGACATGTGATTTAAGTCAGTAATAAGAGATAATCTTCCTACCCTCAAATAATAATGGCAGCCAGCATTAGTGTGTGCTGGTGTGCTCTGGGCACTTTTATTAGTCCATTTTATCTTCCCAACAGCCCTAACAGCACACTGTTATCATCCTTGTTCTGCAGATAGGGAAACAAAGGCAGAAAGGTCATGCACAGGGACAGGCTGGCAATCTGGCACCGAAGACCTCTCAGAGACTAGTGTGACAAACTAATTCCCATCCACAAAAATGGGAAGCTCTACAAAAACCTAGTTCTGAACTACTTAGGAAGGAGCCTGGTCAGAGTACTAAAGACCAGGTCCCTGAATTAATAATGAGCTTCGTGTTTGGGACTCAGTCTCCTTATCTATTCTAGGCAAAGACTGGCAAAGTGCATACTCTATACCCTTTTAACCTGTATTCTCAGGTATTACCTTTTCAGCAAAAGCTACCCTTCTGGGATAACCTAGTGGCACTAAAAGAAATGGGGAGACCCATCTTTCCAGTAAATTAGAGGAAGTAAAGCAGAGCATGACGGATAGAGGACAGGTGACTATACCAAATCGGGGGCGGGGAGGGGGGCCTAGCTCCTTTGGCTCAGTGGATAGAGCCTGAGCCAGCTGACTGCAAGGTCCGGGTTCAATTCTTATTAAAGGCACATACCCAGGTTGTGTGCTTGATCCCCAG
Organism: Murina feae; assembly: GCA_004026665.1. Taxonomy (NCBI): domain Eukaryota; kingdom Metazoa; phylum Chordata; class Mammalia; order Chiroptera; family Vespertilionidae; genus Murina; species Murina feae. Next base: position 33,596 of record PVJC01007748.1, on the reverse strand, counting down.
TAGGAGGCGTGCAAGAAGCAGCCAATCAGTGATTCTCATCATTTATGTTTCTCTCCCTCTCCCTTCTTCCTCTCTGAAATCAATAAAAATAGTATTTAAATAAAAATATATTATTTAAATAAAAATGTATTTAAATAAAAATAAAATAAAATTTGTGTGGGAAGCTGCACACTGCTGTAAGAAGACCCGAGATGGGCTGGCCCCTACATTAGCTGCCAAGTTCTAGCCTGTCCACTTTTTAATTTCAGTAATTACAATTGTAATTTCCTGTGTGAGCTTGAGCCTTTCTAATATGAGCAGTATCCTGTCCTGTCTCTCTAAGGACATTAATTGTCTGAAGTTTTTCTTATAAACTATTTCTTCAGATCAAAATTCATGTTGAGTTGATAAATCTTTTTATGGCATTATCTTTCTTCAGGTGTTTGATAATTTTTTATGATATACCTATCTTTGATTCTCAAATTTCCTTTTACGGATCGCGTGGATTCTGTATCTATTTTATGCAGCTTGCTTCATGTGATTATTCTGGAAGGGTGGGTCCTACTCTTTGGAGGGATCAGCCGGTGGTAACTAATATTTGGGGTTGGAGAACTCACCCTTTCTCCTGGGTATTGTCGACTCTGGGGTCTTGCCCTGCCTCTGTGACTCAAGCACCAGCTCTTGAATTAGCTCATGAGTTCAAGGCCATGTTGCTTGACCCACATGTCAGTCCTTCTCTCAGTCCTTCTGCGTCTGCTGTTCCACAAAGTAGACCTTCTTAGTCCATCTCTGTCTCTTGGCCATTTTTCTTGTCCCTTGTTCCAACATATTAGTCTGGATTTTTAGGACCTGAGGCAAGAAGAGGTTGCTGCAACTTGTACTTGGTCCTTCATTTTCAACTAGAATCCTTGTAACTTTTTCTTAAGTTGTTCTTTTGAATGGGTAACACATTCACATGGTTCAAAGTTTAAAAGGTATAAGGGTGCACTCCAGGAACTCAGCCACACCGTTACCTTCTCCAGAGGGGACTATAGCGTGACCAGCTTCTTATGAATCTTTCTGGAAGTTATGTATGCATGTATAAGTAAGCTACATATTCTTTTATACATGTATACATTTAATGTATACATTCTTTATTCTAATTGGAAGCATATTATACTTATGGTTTTGTATCTTGTTTTCTTCGCATAACAGTAGATATTAGAGATCATCATAAAAACTACATCATTTTTAATAGCATGTTAGTATTCTATTATATAATATGGTTGTACACTTTAATTTATACTTTATTTTTCAAATTTTCTTTTTTAAAAACCTCTCAATCTGACTCAAAATGAAGGTGAAATTATTCAAGAAGATAAAAGATTTAACCCTGTACCCTCTTAATAGCCATGATATTAACATTCTGAAATTTAAACCCAGGTCTGTCTTTCACAGCCACTCCTTTTATTCCCCCTTCCTACTGAAAGGCACCTGCTGTCAGCATTACTTTTGACTTTTTACCCATTTGCTTCTTGATTGAAAGTTGTTGCCAAGGTTTTGTTAACCAGCAATATGTGTCAAGAAGGGTTTGGTTTTGACCTTCCCATGTTTTCCCTCCACCTCCATCCTATTTTTCTTCTTCACCTGTTTTCTCAATGTACAGCTAAATCCTGTGGGCTCAGCCACCTGTCAGAAGTGGAGTTCAGGTGGAACCAAGGGGAAGGAGAATGGCAGCGCTGCCTCTTCTATGTTACCAAATCTCTAGCAACAAGACCTCCATTCTCTCTTGCAGTTGAAGAGTCATAGTGACAAACTGGACAAGGAACAGGCAGCCCTCGAGAAGATAGAATCCAAAGCTGATCCAAGGTAAGAGGTTTTAGCATGTGTTTATTTTCTCTGAAGAAAGGGACTTTGCCAGGACCTGGTGGCTTAATTGGTTGGCTTACAGGACTGAGGAGCCAGGGGTCATGCTTCTGTCCTTGTACAGGCCAGTTATTTTCATGTGCTACCCAGAATGTGCCTGTCGCGCAGGCACATGCCGAGATGTGCTTGGGCTGCCTGTTCCTCCCAATTGCCATGGGGATCAGAAGCAATATGTTTGCAGTTTTAATTATTTTTTCATTTTTCTGTTTTTAAAAACTAAGTAATACATTCATAGTACACAAAGCATATGGTGGAAAGTCTCTCGCCCCCACCCCCAGACCCCAGGAGTCAGCCGTTGTCCCCAGTGTTTAACAGCACTCAGCCATGTCTTCCTGGGAGGGAAGATGCAATTTTTTCTGCCAAAAATCAGCCTCTGTGTTTTTTTGTGTGTTTTTTTTCCCATTTTAAATGAATTGTCTTTAGACTATTTAAATTATACAGATAAAGCACTTACATTTGATGTTTTTGCCACCAAGCTCTTTGGGTGATGAAATCTCCAAAGTGTCTGTCACTCACTTGAATAAGATAGTTAAATCATTAAACTTCAGGCCCAGACTGAGCGGTTCTGGGTTCCATCAACATTTTAGCAAGGAAGTGCCCACAGCTTACTTGGCTTTATAATTAGAAAGCCCTCCGTCATGATATGGAGCAAACGCACTATTAGATACTTGACATTCTTATATTCAAAGTAGTGTGTTTAATGACCTTAAGCAACTTGTTTCCTTTTCAGAATGGATATTAAAAATGGTTTTCCATACTGTCTATGCTTTGAATACGATTAATTGGTATCGTTAAGTATATCCAGTATTTTGAAATTCATTGATGTTTCTGCAGTTGACATTTTAATTCTGGTTTCTGTAATGTTTGGATATAGCTAATGGACTCTGGCATGTAAATGAATAATAATGTCAGTCTTAATCACTTGTGGAGAACCCATTAGACACTTGGGAGAGACAAAGAAAATTAAAAGGGAGTCCTTTTTTACCTGGGGACTTGGTTTTAGCTGTGATTCATAAAATCATAATAGCTTGCCATCTGTCATTTTTTGCTCTTTTCAGTATTTTGCAGAACTTGAGAGCACTTGTAGCCATGAATGAAAACCTGAAAAGCCAGGAACAGGAGTTTAAAGCACATTGTCGAGTAAGTGTTGCTTGGTGTCAGCAAACATTAAACCAGGAATCTTGTAAAATCTCTTGCTTTCCCTCCCCTTGTCCTGATGTGGCATCCTATCCAGATGCAGTCAGCAAAGGAGATTCCTGTCCTAGCCGGTTTGGGGTTTGGCTCCTCAGTTAGAGCTTTGGCCCTCGGACTGAAGGTTCATGGGTTTGATTCAGGTCAAGGGTATGTACCTTGGTTGCAGGCTCTATCCCTGGCCCCAGACAGGGCATGTGCAGGAGGCAACCAATTAATGTGTCTCTCACATTGATGATGTTGCTCTCTTTCTTTGTCTCTCCCCCTCTCTTCCACTCTCTGTAAAAATCAGTGGAAAAATATCCTTGGGTAAGGATTAACAACCAAAAAGAAAGAAAGAAAGAAAGAAAGAAAAATTCCTCAAACAGTTATATAAGATGAATAGAGTACTGTGGTAGGTACCCTCCGAGGACACCGGGTGTGCAAAACAGTCTTACAAATAATGTTTTCTAATTTACAAATGTATTTAAAAGTCTTATATCAAATACAAAGGAATAATCTAATCTAATAAAAGAGTAATATGCAAATTAACCACACTCCAAGACTCCCGAGCCACACCCACCAGTCAAGCCAAGCCCACCAGCCAATCAGAGTAGCTATATGCAAATTAACCCAGCCAAGATGGTGGCCAGCAGCCACGGAGCTGGAGCAAACAGGAGGCCAGCAATGGAGGAAACTGCCTGCCTACATCAGCTGTGGCCTCCGCTCAAGGCAACAAAGTTTCAATTATAGAAGATAAATAAACCCTAGAAATCTGCTTCCAGCCAGCCTCGCTGGGACCTTGGGTCAATGGTAGCTGTGGCCAGCCTGCAAACAGCCCTCAACCTCTCACCCAGGCTGTCCAGGCACCCCGGTAGGAACCCGAACCCTGAAGGGGCTGTGGGAAGCCTGAAAACGGCCCTTAGCCCCTCACCCAGGCTGGCCAGGCACCCCAGTAGAGACCCAAACCCTGAAGGGACTGTGAGCAGCCTCAAAACAGCCCTCAGCCCCTCACCCAGGCTGGCCACACCCCCATGGGGTGAGGATCCCCACTGGGGGGCTTGGCAAGCCTGAACAGTCATCAGCCCCTCACCCAGACTGGCCAGGCATGCCAGCAGGTGGACATCCCCTGAGGGATCCCAGACTGTGAGAAGGCACAGGCCAGGCTGAGGGACCCCCCGAGTGCACAAATTTTTGTACACTGGACCCCTAGTATTATATAAAAGCAGGGATGTCCTGAAAATCTGGGATAGCTGTTCGTCAGGTTTATAAGTCCTTCTTTCTGCCATCTGAGGACTTGGTGTCTAGTAGTGTGGGTGATGGGTGCACACGTGCTCATGACCACAGCAGCAGGAGATGCAGCCCTGCAAGCTCTGTGTAGCCTTCTGACAAAAAATCTTCCCAGGCTGAAAGTTGGAGATCAGAGCATCTAGTTCCTAGTAGACTTTTTGTCTTAGCATAAACTCACAAAATATGAAAGTAAGACTCTGGGTCAAGTTTAAAAAGTGCATCCAGTTTCTAGCTTGTCCAAGTTTCATAAACATTTGTATCACTTTTGAAGGAGGAAATGACACGGCTACAGCAGGAAATTGAAAACTTGAAAGCGGCGAGAGCTCCAGGTGGAGAAGCAAAGGTAAAGGCCCTGCAGGAGTCCTCGAACTATGCGGCGCTGTTATGGCTCAAACTGAAAAGTTTCCTGGAGGACTAACCAGCGAAAGGTCTGGCTGGAAAGAAAGTTTCCTTAACCTGGTCCTCTGAGCGCACATTTCTCAGCTGGTTTCCTCACATCATTTATTTAGACTTTTATCCCTCTCCTTTCTCTTCCTTCTGGTGAGTCAGAGACAGCAGTGTGTGTGGACGGCAGCTACTCCAAAGGAGAATGGCCAGGTTATAAGTCTTTCTCTTCTTCCTTCAGGGAAGGGGTGTTTTCAGGAGCTGCCTGAACTCTGCTTCCCACTCAACCTATTCTTTTCTAAATTTAGGACCACTTTACTCCTTTCACCCTCCATTCCTGCTGGGACATGCCCCACCCTTACTATCAGCTCCGGCAGCAGAAGCTTCCTGTACTGAAGGGCATGCCTGGCTCTCTGAACAAAGACTAGGTCTCTTGAGGAGCTAGTGTGGGTTTCCATCAAGCATTAAATTATAGCACAAGGACAGAAAAAAAGTCTCTCACCAGTATGAGCACTGCTGTGTTTGTTTTCCCTTCTCACACTTGATTCAAGGCTTATTTCCTGAGCACCCCTGTGCTTGGGTGTGAGAGTTGGACATGGTCTCAGAACTCATCGATTGCACCATCTGCCTCATAAAAATAAGGAACTTAGGGCTCAGGGAGAGGAAGAAACTTGTGCAAGCCAATTGTCAGGAGCGCTCTCCGGTCCCTTTTGCTTAGGGACTGAGAGGGACGCTGCCATATCAGCAGGGAGATGCCGCCTGCCTGGCATGTCATTTCAGCCAGACCACACTGCTCTCCCCACCTGTGAGAAGGGGGAATAGCAGAGTGTGGCCGTGCTGGGCAGTGGTGTCCTGAGACCATGGTCACTCTCCAGTGTTAAAAAATTTTGAACATTTGAGGCTCAGATCAGCTCAGTCAGCTTCTGAGTTTGCATACATCACAGACTTGTAGGGTCCAGTTTCTCTTCTCATCAATCACATCTCCTTAGAAGGATTTTTACCTTCAAAGACAAGGTTAGCTTATTTGTAACTGACAGACATTTAAGAACAATTTAAAATCTGGGGCTCATATAGGACTGTTCCCTTACCAGACATGGTCGGTGAACTGTCCCCCACACTACTCCTTCCTACATCTAGACCCTCAGCTTCTATCGCATTGGTCTTCCTCAGAGTTGTTTCTTACCGTTTACCATTTCAGACCCCCTCCAGTGGAGAGCCGAATGATGCCCTCACCCCCATGATGACTCATAATGTAAGTACCTTCCCATTATCAGGACTGCCAGTGTTCTCTGCACGTGTGGTGGCCAGCTTTATACTCTCCTGTTGCACTTTCTCATGCCTGCTTTCATTTTCTCTACGGCCATCTCTGCATCTGGAATGTTGGAAGCAATGCTCCATTTTGCACACTGGCCCCTCAGATGGAGACAGGGTCTCACCAGGGCTGGCCTTGAAGGCCGCCGTTCTAGGGAGGGTTTCCTAGCACCTTGTGCAGGAGTGCTGTCTTTACTCTGGCATCTCTGCTGAGAAAGGGGAAGCCTGCATTGGCCGTACATGCTGGTCACAACCCTAGGCTCTGGGGGTGGGTTGGAGGGAGGGAAGAACACCTCTCCTTATTTTACTACATTCCAGGGTCAGCAGCTAGAAAGGGCTCGGTAGTAAATGTTTTTAGCTTTGTGCATCACTCCACTGTAGTCATAGTAGGTAAATCAAAGGATGTGACTATGTTCCAATAGAGCTTTACTTACAGAAGTGGGCAAAGGCAGATTTGGTCCCAATGGCTGTTAGATTTGGCTCTTGGGCTACAGTTTGCAGACTTCTGTGCTGAATTAAACTAATTCTTCCAGGACTCCAGCACTCCAGGAAACCTTCAGGAGAAAGAGAAAAGGGAGAGGAGGAGGAAGAGAGAAGCAGGAAAGCCTCTAATCGTGTTCCTTCTTTAGGGTTTCTTTTCCCTTGGTGGCCTTAGAGCATGAGCTTCAGGACTCCTGTGAAGTCTGTAGGGTTTGCCTACAGCTGAGCCCTGTGGAGAAGGCTGTGTTGTTTCTTCCTCTCTCTCTCTCTCTCTCTCTCTCTCTCTCTCTCTCTCTCTCTCTCTCTCTCTCTCTCTCTTTCTCTCTCTCTCGGTGTGTATGCGTTGGGTAGGGGACACTTCTAGCCCCCTTGTAGCTTTCTCTAACTCAGCAAACCACCTAGCAATGTCGCTTACCTCATTGGGTTCAGTGAACTGGCTCCTTTCTCTCTTAATTCATTGTTACACGAAAGACTGTCCGCTGTGGTGGGAATATTCTGTATCTACACTGTCTAGTACAGTAGCCACTAGCTACATGCGACTACTGAGCACTTGAAATGTGGCTAGTGCAGTTGAGAAACTGACTTTTTATTTGTTAATTTAAATAACCATATGTGGCTAGTGGCTATTGTATTGAACAGTGCAGCTCCAAATAGAAACATAGAAAGCAAACCAGCATCACCTCCAGACACAAGTGGTTCTTCAAGTTATGATCGTCTCCTCATAGTTTAGTTTTGGTGTGGGGGAGGAAAGGCACATGGATTTGAGAGATATTTCTCTAAAAAACACTGGTTCCAACCTGGATCCCAGGAGAAGGAAGAATTGTTACAAAGCGATGTTAAAGGGTGTCAAAGGCCTCACATGACATAGGATGCAGACTCATAACTTGGCCATTTGAGAAAAGAAATTTGGGGCCTTAGGATTGGGGAGAAAAGGTAAAAAGCATTCAACTGCAGAAGACTTCATCAAGAAATGAAAATTCTCTATTCCCAAATAACTGTCCTCTTTCAATTTTTAGGAAGACCTAGACAGACGATATAATATGGAGAAAGAGAAACTTTATAAGATCCGTTTACTACAGGTGAGTAAAAACAAGAGCACAGAATTACATAAATGCATCTAGCTGTGTACACAGGTCTGTAGCAGAACTCGAAAGTTTCCGTCTCTGAGGACCAGAGAGACTCAGTACTAAGGCTGCTGTGTGCTACCCTTCTCTCTGGAGAGTAACTCAGTGGTTAAAGGTGTTGATAGTAAGACCTTATGTGGGTATGTTACTTTCACTGTCATCTTGTTTGATTTGGCCCTCACGCTGGGTGGAGAGGAGGTATTATCCTCATTTTCTGTGTGAAGAAATTGACTCAAATCTATTAAGTACTTGACCACGATCAAGCATCTGGTAAGTGCCAGAGCCAGCATTCAGGTTGCCGTGTTCTTGTCTAATAGTTTTCTCTAAAACTAAGTGCCCACTTTTCTGTCTTAGCTGGTAAGTTGGGGGTTTATGAGGACATCAGACATGGGGGTGTAGGTTTTAAAGCTGGCTCGGAAGCCGAATTCACAGAGAGTCAAAATCACATTGTACAGTCCCTTACATTGCCAAGACCTGGCTCACGATAGCTCAGAATCCAAGGATCCAATTGTGTTGCACTCTGGCCCAGGCCTTCTTTCTCCTCTGGAATGGCCAAAGGGCAGTGGGGGCCTGTGGGACCTGTTTTTCCCGTCTCTGGCTCTTATTTGCTGAGCTGTTTGGTTAAACTGTTTGGTGAGTCAAATCTGTCCTTGATATAAAGGCACTGCATTAATCTTTAAAGAGACACAGAATTAAATAAAGTCAGGACAGTGCAGCTGTGTATTTGGAATCTTTTTTACTGTGTCATTACTATATATTTTGTGTTGCATTAGGTCCCAGGAATAGAAAATGGGATGGCCCGTTTTCTGGGAGTTGGCTGGTTCTTTGAGGACCAAGATCTGGACCAAGATTTGTCCATATATCAAAGTACAAGGGAGATTATATGCAAATTGCAAACTGTGTAGCTGCAGACTGGCTAGAGGGAAACTGCAGTAAAATCCTAAGGGCCTGAAGCAGGGCAGGATTGGTGGGATGACAGAAATAAACCACAGGGGAGAGATGGGGCAGCTGTATCCAATGGAACTGATTGAGGGGTGAGAGGAAAAGAGGGGTCCGGGATGGTGCTCTGGTTTCGGACTTGGGCAGTAGGGTGGGTACCTGTGTTACTCATTGAGAAAAAGCATTAAAGGAGAAAGAATAGGGCTAAAGGGGTGCGAGTATGACTAAGTGTTAAGTGAGATCCGTTTGGGGCTTTTGAAAGGTTGGGGTATTCAACTATAGAAATGTCCAAGAAGTGGTAAGTATTGGGTTTGATGCTCAGCATAGTCTGGACTGGAGATCAGGTGTCAGCGCTGTGTAGGTGATTATCGAGGCAGTGAAATGTAGGCCAAGAAGAGGCCTTAGGACTAAGCCCTCTAAGACCCAGGGAAAGCAGGAGTCATGAAGCAGGAGCCCACTTAGTCTTGAAACTGTAATGGGAGGCGCTGAGTGACTTCCTCAGGCAGCTGTTCAGACCAGGTGGGCAGCCCAAGGCAAGGAAAACATGAGCACAAGGTCTCATGGGAGCTGAGCAGAGAGCTCAGTTGAGAGAATGGTAAATGTTGCTAGAAGTCAAGAACGAGAAGCTGAGAATTGCCTGCTGGCCGTATTGCAAAAAAGATGATATTGGCAAGAACAGTTTCAGGGGGGTCTTTGAAGAAGCCAGCTCGAGTGGGGTGAAGGATGACTGGAGGGAAGTGGGGAGTTAGAGGAACAAAGGGTTTGTGGCTCTCAAGAAGTTTGGCTGTTAAAAGGAGAAAGGCTGGCAGCTGAAACATGATGAGGGTTTAAGGAAGGGCTTTTTAAATTTTATTTAATATATTTTTCTTGATTATCAGAGAGGGGGGAGGGAGAGAGAGAGAGAGAGAGAGAGAGAGAGAGAGAGAGAGAAAGAGAAACATCAATGATGAGAAAGAATCATTGATTGGCTGCCTCCTGCATGCCCCACACTGGGGAAAAAGCCCACAACCCAGGCATGTGCCCTGACCAGGAATGAAACCGTGACCTCCTGGTTCATAGATTAATACTCACCACTGAGCCACACCAGTCGGGCAGGCTGGGCTTTTTTTACTTTTAAGAGTGAAGTACTTGAACATATTTAAGTACTGGTGAGAGGGAAGCAGTAGAAAGGGAAAGGTTACAGATATATGAAAAAGAATGAAGAGTATCTTTAGAATCCTAAAATAAAAACAGAAGTCAGAGCCTGAGCACCCATTGGGGATGTAGCCTTGGCCAAAAGGAGAAATATGCCTTCCCCTTGTACCAGAGTGGCCGGTGGGCTTCTCATTTGGAGGCTCGTATTTGCCCAGTGGTACGGAGATCCACCTCCGCCGTTGGGAGTGAAGCAGCCTTGGGAGTGGAGGACAGGTCGGCACAGAGGAAAGGCACCCACTTACGTGGAGGAGGAGCTGAGCGACTCCTCCAGACAGCTGCTGGGGAAGGCGGTGCTCAGAGCTGCCTGCCTCAGGAGCCTGTGAGCTCCCCTGCACCACACCGCACTGCTGTGTCTCCCCAGATGCAGTCAGAGAAGCACTTGGGCCAATATACCACCAGTCCATGTAGAGAGAAAGTGCTGGAGAGGTTTTTAGGTTTCAGTTGTGGGAGTTTTTCAGTCAGAAGGGATTAGGAATTTATAGGGAGCAACAAGGTGGCATCAGCTCCTTGTCACCTGGTGCTGGTGGGATTGGCTACTCTAGAGTCCTTTAGGGCCTGGTAGGCTGGCTGGGTGCTCTGGCTACACAACCCATCCCATTCCTTATCCTGCTTCCTTATCCATTAATTTGATACCTTCTGAGGATCCAATGGCAGTCACACCTTCTCCGTGTATTGCAAAATCAGAATCTGAGACGGGGAACTCAAGCCAACAGCAGAATTTGGGGCCTGCATTCAAGGACATGTGGTTGTGCTCAGGGTGGGTGGTAGGCAGTGTTTGGATCCCTAGAAAACACATAAGGCCTTTTATCAAATAGTGTTGTCTCACCCTCCCTTTTGCATTTAGGCTCGAAGAAATCGAGAAATAGCAATTCTGCATCGCAAGATTGATGAAGTGCCCAGCCGAGCCGAGCTAATACAGTATCAGAAGAGATTTATTGAACTCTACCGCCAGAGTAGGTGCATCAACCACCGATGAGCTCAGGAGGCTGTTCCTGGGAGGGACAGAAGGCAAGGGTCTGTGTCCCACTTGAGGAGAATGGAGCAGGCACCATAACACAGTCTGTGAAAGCAGCCACTGGGAAGGGCTCCATTTTACCATCAGGCCCACTCAGCACTTGTTCCACGGAACCCTGGTGGGTAACTGACAGTCCCGAAGCAGCACTGAGGTGCTCTTACTGCCCTCTCCATGAACAGTTAGTTTCTCTAGTTGAGTTCTTTGACGAAGAAAGAGGGATAGAGAGTTAGAAACATCGATGAGAGAGAAACATCAATCAGCTGCCTCCTGCACACCTTCCACTGGGGATGTGCCCACAACCAAGGTACATGCCCTTGACCGGAATTGAACCTGGGACCTTTCAGTCCACAGGCTGACGCTCTATCTACCGAGCCAAACCAGCTAAGGCCCTAGTTGAGTTCTTAGAATGTTTTGAACCAGCCCTCATCTCAATCAGTCATTTGGCTCCACTGAGCTCCCCATCCACTTTTCAGCATTGCATAGAACATCATGACCTCATTATCTCTAGATTAGTTCTCATTCCTTCTTCTCCTCCAGACTTTCTGGCTTATGTGGTTCTTGCCTTTTCAGCATCATATTCACCCAAATTCAGGACTGGATCTCCCTTGGCCTGATTCAGTGACCATGTCTCCTTAGGCTCAGAGTGGCCCTCAAAGCTGCTATTGCCTTTCTGTGCTACTGCCATATCTGTTCTTATTTGCATCACAGTTCACCTGAATGACCGTTGGCTGGTCTGCAGCCCCTTTTGCAAGTCTCTCCTCCACACATCTGACTGTGTCACTTCTCCCTGTTGGAAAACCTTCAGGAGCTCCCCAGAACCTTCTAAATAAAGCCTTTCCTCATTCTTTCCGGGGTCATCCCAGTCTAAGTGGCTGCTAGGGGCCCTTTCTTGCTCTAAGTCCACAGTTGGCCTCACCAGTCCACACACTGCCTCTGCACACACCATGTGTTTGGCCACCTGAGGCCTCGACTCCTCCTGCACCTGCACCTCGACTCGGACACTTTCTCCTCTGTCTGGCAAAATCCTTCAAGACTCCTGGACCATTGCCCCTTCCTCTAGGCTCCCCCTGGACACCTCACGCTCTATAGCCTCCCTGTCCTGTTTTTCCTTTTGGTCACTCAGGTCACTGTTTAGCCAGGCAGGGCCCCCTTTATCCACTCTGAATCATGCTGCTCTGTCTGCTCCATTTCTGAGTCATGGTCAAGTCCATTCCTTTGGTACTTGTGCTATAGCCACCTTCTCATCTCTGCTTAGAGTCTGACCCCTTCTCTGCCTCCTGCCTGGGAGACCTTTCTCAAACATAAATTTAATCATTTACACTCTTGCTTTAATAGCTCTAGCATTTAATAATTCACCATAACTTGTTGGATAATCTTCAAAATCCTAAATGCCCTGATAAAGTCCTCCATCATGCAGGCTAGAGTCACTGATTGGCTTCCCCTACAGTCCCTCTGTGCCTCTCCCCTCTCAGGAGGATATCTGAGTCTTGGCCAGTGAGCTGGTCCCCAGATCCAGTTGCCACTGTCCTGCAGGTCCTGGCAAACTTCAACTTTTCTTCTTTTTTTTTTAAAATATATATATATACACACACACACACACACATACACATATATATTATTGATTTTTTTACAGAGAGGAAGGGAGAGGGATAGAGTTAGAAACATCGATGAGAGAACAACATCGATCAGCTGCCTCCTACACACCTCCTACTGGGGATGTGCCCACAACCAAGGTACATGCCTTTGACCAGAATTGAACCTGGGACCTTTCAGTCCACAGGCTGATGCTCTATCCACTGAGCCAAACCAGTTAGGGCTCAACTCTTCCTTAAAATCCACCTCAGATTTTGCCTTGAGAACTTGGCCTCCGAAGAGTCTTCCTGGTTTGGTCTAGAGCACTGTACCTGCCGGATTCCAGACGCGTGCTTCCTTTCCCATGCCTACCTCACCATCCTGAGGGTCACAGTCTTTACCTTTGACCCAGGTGCTCTGCTGCAGGTAGCAGCAACAGCAGTTTCTCAGCAGAATATAGCTTCTGCCTTTAAGTTAAATCTTTTTCCTTAATTTTCTCCCCTGCCTACTTTAAAACTTTTAAAAATATTAAGTAATAATGCCTCATACCTGTATAGCCCACAGAGTAAATTTCACATGTTAAGGTCATTTTGATAGGACATTTTTACACCAAACACATTTTTAATCAGTTGCACCAGAATATTTACATCATTTTTTTAAAAAATTGTTATCAAATACTTGCACCCCCCAACCAGTCCTTGAGCTGGATGTAATAATGGGGACAGCTACATTCCTGAGCAATAAAACTAGAAGTTGACTGGTGGGTTTACAACAGTGACTATCAGCTTTGGCCACCCATTGTAGTTACCTGGTCCCATCCCCAGAATATCTTATTTAATTGGTCATGGACTTTAAAAGCTCCTCGGGTGATTCCCCTTTTCAAGCAGGATTGAGTACCACTGTTCTAAAGTTTTTAGCAAGAATAATAATACTTTATATTGACTGGTTCATAGTGTGATTTTATACAAATTATACATTTTGATGTTGGAAACATTTTCTCCTGTTGCATCAAAGTACTTATATCAGATTATTAACTTCTGTTACCAGATATGTTCAGCAAATATCCCCAACCTTCCCTGCTTTGAGCTGCACAGCTGGAGGAAAACACAGCTCTTTCTGGGTATAAAAGTTAAAAGTTGAGTGATTTAAAGAATCAGATATAAATGTTATGGTAGTTGCCCAAGAAAACCAGAATTGCTCAGGCTGCTCTGCGTCTAGCCTCTTGCAGTATCCTCCTGCAGAGGCAACCTGCTTTCAGGGACCCAGAGCCCATGGCATAAACCCCATGTAGTCTTGGCTGTGCCCACTAACCATGTGGCATCAGATCTTTAGCTACAGCACTGGAGTGCTCAGCTTGGGCTCAAAGCCTGGCTGTGAACCCAGGTCTTGGGGCTTTATCTCTCTCTGATTGGCTGTATATTATGGGAATTTAGACCCCTGAGGAGGTCACCTAGGCTCAGAGCTATGTGTGTGTGGAAAGGGAGGAAGCCACACAAAGAGTTTGCTTGGCGTTCATCATCCTTGTCACCTTCCTCCAGGGCTTCTCACCTGAGGGGCTTCTGAGAAACCCACATCTGACAAAGAGATTCCTCCAGCCCCTGCTCTTGGCCAAAGCAGTTTCAGATGACTGTGTGCCATCAGCCTGTAGCCGCTGTGCACAGGCTTGTGTGCCCTGTGGGCTTCTGCCCAGCCTGCACGTCCAGAGTGCCAGCCTGACAGGTCCCACTCTTGAGGGGGTCACCTTAAAAAGAGCGGGTGCTGAGGGTTGTTTTGATACAATTTCTTATTCATGTGCTGATTTTTTTGCATTTGCAGTTTCAGCAGTGCATAAAGAAACCAAGCAATTCTTCACTTTATATAATACCCTGGATGATAAAAAGGTTTATTTGGAAAAAGAGGTAAGAACCTTTGTAAAATCAGATGAGCAGCCACCAGTGCTGTTGACCCCAGGAAGTTCAAATGAACTTGGTGTCTGGGATGCATTCAGTTTCAGCCAAAGGAATGCCTGGTGTACGCCCAGTGCAGGGATTCAGAATCAGAAAGTGCAAGGTTCCATGGAGCTCACCTTGTCCGGGGTGAAGTGAGTCTTATAGTGCATGGCAGACATGCCTCATTAAGAGAAACACAGCGGGAGCTCAGGAGGTGCATATGGAGGGGTCCTGGAGTTGGTGAAACTTTAGAGTTTTAAAGGAATGAATCAGTGAAATGAAATGGGGTTTGTGGGCTTGTCATCATTTACATGGGGAAATGTCTGTTTAATTATTAGTAGAAGACAGAGGCATGAACTAAAAGGATCATCAGTGTGTGAAAGGGCCTTCATATGGCACTGACAGCCCCTCAGTATCACTGTCAGGTAAATCCATTCGTAATTCAGGGTTCCCCAAAGTCAGATGACAAATGAGAGGGGTGGGGTGTGCAACTTGTATATAAAAGAACAGTACTGGTTTTCAGAGTAGCAGCACAGTGTGGTGGAGAGAGCATGAGCTTTGAAGTCAGACAGATTTGGGGTGTAGACTGGCCTTATTTTCCTTACCAGGAAAATGGGAGCACAACTCTTCATATGATTATGATGGGAACAGAATGGGGGAAATGTGATGTTCCTTGCACATGGTGGTTTTCAGTACATATAGGTCCTGCTTACCCCCTCACTTTGACAGAATTTGTTTTCATGTTATCACCTTGCAGCCTGCACTGATTGCCACTTTAATAAGAATATTATCACTTTGTAATCGGGCATTTTCCCACCAAATCGCATCGTAACACGGGGCTCTTTTGACATTTTCTCACCAAATTAGACTTTCCGTAAAATATTCATATCTTTCGATCTATTTGATATTTTCCTATGAAACTTTCAGTGTTTTAGTTTAAAAAGAGGTCTCTATTTACTTTGCAAAAAATGTGTTATTGTATTTTTATGTACACAAAATTACTACATTCTAGGTAAACATATAAAAAACACAATCAAAATAATTTTATTTATACAAAGTTACAATATTTTTTTGAAATTTTCAACAGATCTTATAAAAAAAACTATAACCTAATAGTGCTTCACTGTGTGGTAGCGTTCGAAACACTTTCCTTTGTGCAGGGGTACATTACAAAACTTGCACATGTACCGCGTTTCACTGCGTAGTTTATGAGCAGCACACACACCACACGATGTAAAACATTTTTAGTTTTGCCGGTTCCAACTAGAGGTTTCAATGTATGTTTCCTCATGTCCATTGACAGTCTCCCTGGTGAATCCGATTTTACTCGTTTCCCGCAAAAATTGTGTTATTACAGATGTGTCTTTTACCTGAGCTCACATGGAGGCATCTATAATTACTGTCACCTTTAGTGCCTGTTGCTAATCAGATGAGATAAATCTCTCTTCCTGAGGGGCTCTCCTTGAGGAGGACTGAGCTCTCATTTCCCTGTGTCCAGGGCCTTACCCATAATGGGCATTTGACAAATGTTTGGACAGATGAGGAGATTGCCTTTGGTGGGGTAGCTCTGCTGCACATCCTGGTCTTGGGGTCTTCCTACGTGACATGGGAAGGACTTGCCAGTCTTAACATAGGGATGGGCCAGCTCCTCCTGAAAAAACTTTGAACCCACTGGCCTTCCTTCATTAGCAGTATCTGAAGTTGTTGCATTCTTTAAAAAAATTAGGAGTATATAGGGGAGTGAGCACTTTTTAATTTTAATCCATATTCTTATAGAACTTTACACTTTAATAAATCTTGCATTTTATTCCAAATCTGTTTATGCCTGTGATATTTTAGCTTTCAAACATCCCGGTGGAGTCATAAGGACAAGAATATACTGAGTGGCCAGATTATTATGACCACCTGACGTTTTTAGGCACATTAGCTATAATTTCCCGCTGAAGTTGCTAGAGGGCCAGACCATTATAAATAGGGAAGCAGGTTGTTTACTACGACAGTAGAAGGATTTTTTTCTGCAGATATGGGTAAACAACACGATTTAACAGCCTTTGAATATAGGATATATTTGAACATGAATGGCCAGATTATTGACCACCTGACATTTGTAGGCAAATTAGCCGTATACTGCATCATATGGGATATGGAAGCCAAAGGCCTGTTTGAACACCTTTGCTGTCTGCAGTTACCAAGATAAAGCGTCTCCAATTCGCACAGGAACACAAGGATTGGACAATGGAACATTGGAAAAAAGTCATGTGGTCCAATGAATCACATTTCCAGTTGCATCATGCAGATGGCAGAGTGAGAATTTGGCGGAAACAGCATGAAAGCATGCACCCCACATGCATGAGTACAACCCTTCAAGCTGGTGGGGGCAGTGTTATGGTTGGGGCATGTTTTCCTGGCATGATTTGGGCCCTTTAATTCATGTGGAACAATGTCTGAATAGCACAACATACCTAAGTATCATTGCTGATCAAGTTCATCCTGTCATGTTAATGGCATATCCCAATGGAGACGGCTTCTTCCAACAAGACAATGTGCCATGCCATGGTGCTGGTATTGTGCAGGAGTGGTTTCAAGAACATGAGGGAGACTTCACCTTGCTTAGGTGGCCCCCACAATCACCAGATCTCAGTCCAATTGAGCATTTGTGGGACAAAGTTAAAAGAGCCATCAGGCAGCTGGTTCCGCAACCATCAAATCTCACAGAACTGGACAGTGCTATTCATCAGGGATGGTGACAGATTCCTTACATCACCTTTCAACATCTCGTGAAGTCAATGCCAAGAAGAAGAATCGCTGCAGTATTGAAGGCAAAAGGTGACCCAACAAAGTACTGATGGAGTGGTCATAATAATCTGGCCACTCATGGGCAAATATATTCCACGTTCAAAGGCTGTTAAATCGCGTTGTTTACCCATATGTTCAGGAAAAAATTACTTCTGTTGTGGTAAACAACCTGCTTCCCTATTTATAATGGTCTGGCCCTCTAGCAACTTCAGCATGAAATTATAGCTAATTTGCCTACAAACGTCAGGTGGTCATAATAATCTGGCCACTCATTCCTTTGTTACAGACTGAACCTGAGGTCCAAGTATAGTAAGGGCTAAGTCCTGAGCTTATAAATTAAGTTAGTGACAGGGCAAAAAGAAGGAACTAGGTTTTCAGTTTCTCTGGACTCAGAGCTGTACCCTGGACTGTGTCATTGGTGTAGATGAAGAGGCATACTGTGCCGCTGAAGGCAGTTCCCATGGGAATGGAGGCCTTGAATGATGCACTCTCTGTGGAGCCTCTCAGAGCCCCCAGCAGCTGGCCACATTGGCAAAAAGGTTTTGTGGGAAGGAATAGGGTGGACAGTGTTTTCACTCCCTACCCTGATGAACCCTGTGCTCCACTGACAGCCTTCAAAATAAATGGCAAAGTTTGCAAGACAAAAAGGGCAGTCAGTGGTGGCAGTTTGCCCAAAGAGCCCTAATGTTAGCTCAGCATCTTCTCTGTGGGGATTTAGGTTCCTTCAAAGAGCCCTATTCCTACATTCCTGTGGCCATAAAGTGTCCAGGTAGATTTCCTGGGGAAAAACAATAGGGCTACGAATGTGTTGCTGTTTGTGTTTTTTTCATGTGACTTTCATCTCCATGAACAAGGTGTGTTCTTTCAGAAGCACCGTTCAGACAGAGTAGGACAGGCTTTCAGGGGTCGAGGCAGCACAAGGATCTTTTTCAGTCTTTTGCTTATAGTTTTTTCTTTTTCATTTTTTTCTTCCTCAGATTAGCCTGCTGAACTCAATTCATGAGAACTTCTCACAGTGAGTACTATCAGACTGTCAATCCCCCTCCACTTTTCTTGGCTCCCCTTAGTGCTGCAGTAGTGCACTTAGCAAGACTTAGTGTCACGTGACTCTGATCCTTCACCCCTGCTGCTAAGTGCAAATGTGCACAGCCCTTGAGTTCTTGCAAAAACACAATGATATTAGAGTGAATTTTAAAAACAAGGAATAGCTTCGGGAAAAGTTAACTTCTAAATTAGTTAACTGTGCCCAGCTACTATAATCTTTGTATATTTTTTTTGTCTTGCTGTGATTAGATTAATACCAGTTTTTCTTGAGGACATAGAGATGTTTTAAAAGGTAATGAAATTATATATTTTTTAATCCTTACCCAAGGGTATGTTTTTATTGATTTTAGAAGAAAAAAGGAAGGGAAAGAGAGGCATCGATGTGAAAGAAACATCATTTGGTTGCCTCCTGTACACATCCCAAATGGGGGTTTAACCGGCAACCTTTTTTTTTTTTTCCTGTTGATGTATAGGATGATGCTCCAACCAACTGAGCCACCCCGATGGGGTATAATCAATATAATTTTTAAAAGATTTTTAGAAATCTTCTGGTTGACTTTGTTTTAAGTTAATGTGCATCCTCTAAAGTACTTTATTCAGATAGGAATTTTTTCTCCCAAAACTGGATGTACCAAATTGATATATTGAAATCATACCAGCCTTGAGGCATGCAAGCCCATTGGCCCACCCACCCTCCAGGCAGCTCCAGGGCCTGCTGTCTGTATAGCTGGCTTCCTTTCCTTCCAGCACAAATCTCTGTGAGGGGACTAGTAATTTAAGATCTTAATAGATTATAAGCTCTAAATTTTAAGCTCAATTTTTAATTGAAAACACCCACAGCTCCCTGATAAAAGTTCAGTTAGTGACTTACAACCTTGTGACATTTCTAAAAATGATGACTTCATCTTTCCTTTCTGGCCATTGAGAGAGCCTGCAGTTTGGGTATTTTTGTGATGAGTGCCGTTGACATTTTCTGGAAGAATTCTTAATCATGGTACGCATGTGCTCTGACCCCTCTGATGTCACTTCCTCTGTGGAACTGGAGGCAAAGAGGAATGTTTTAGGATATCAGGGAATCTACTCATTTAGCTGCTGCTTCTAGAAATACCAGGTTTCCCAGCCTGGTTTTAGGAAAATCTCTGAATATGTCTACTAATCTTGAGCAGTGTCTCAAATCCTCAGATTTTTAAGAACTAATAAATGAAATTCATTTCTTTTTTTAAATATGTTCTTATTAATTTCAGAGAGAAGAAGGGAGAGGGACAGGGACAGAGAGAGAGAGAGAGAGAGAAAGAGAGAATCATCGATGTGATCAAACCCGCAACCCTGTGCATGGGGTGAAGCTCAACCATTGAGCCACACTGGCCAGGCAAAATTCATTTCTTTTTTTTATTTTCTTTTTCTCTTTTGCATTTATTTTATTTCATTATTACTTTTTAATTCTTTTTTTTAATTTTTTTACATAAAGTATTACAAAGATTAGTACATATATCTCTTTTTCCCCTGCCTTTCTTTTTAATTCTGTATTGTTGAAAGCATTACATATGTCTCCTTCCCCCATTGACCTCTCCCCGGTTGTTCCCATCCCTGAGGACATGCTCTCACCCCTACCGTCTCTGTCCATGGGTTATGCTTATATGCATGCATACGAATCCTTTGGTTGATCTCTCACCCTCCCCCCCATTCCTCCCCTGCCTTCCCTCTGAGGTTGGATGTTCTGTTCAATGCTTCTATGTCTCTGGATCTATTTTAGTTCATCAGTTTATGTTCATTATATTTCACAAATGAGGGAGATCATGTGATACTTATTTTTCAAAATTCATTTCTTAAGCAGTACCTACTATCATTCAAAGTAAAAAAATTTTGTTAATTTTAGTGGAATTTTAATTAAAGAAAATACATGTATCTGAAGGTAATTGTAGGAAAAATGAAAAAAAAATTAATATTCAACTGTAAAATCAGGTCCATTTTTATGCCTTCAAAGTTTAGAATTCTTAACTTTCTGGGCTTTTCCACAGGTCCATTTGTAAAAGCCTAGTTGCTTCTTGGAGCATCAGTTACCCCAGACTGGGCTAACTCTCTGGTACCTCCCCCTTATTCAGAGCCCTGTGTGCTGCTCATACCTCTGCTCATTTTTCTTTCAGAGCCATGGCTTCCACTGCTGCCCGGGACCAGTTTTTACGTCAGATGGAACAGATCGTCGAAGGAATTAAGCAAAGTAGAATGAAGGTTAGAAGGCGGGTTTTACTCTGGTGATGGAGAAGAGAAGGTCCTGGGAAGAATAGGCTTCTTCTGTTCTTGGTCGTGTGCTCTCAGTCCTGAAGATGTATCTTCATGCCCCTGCAGGGACAGGGCTGGCTCCTAGGACCTCCTGCAGTGCTGGTCCAAAGGCAGCTCTTAGGAATATCTTCCACGATTGAACACCTGCTTTGTGCTGAGGACTATGCTAATCCTCTTAAGGCCGTCCTAAGTGAGTGGTGTCATACCCATTTACAGATGAGAAACCAGCCTCATCAACATCACTTCCTCACTGCTTCTTTGGTTCCTGACATCCTGCCATTAAAGATTGATTCCTTAGGATCTCAGGCGCATTGTAGTTTTCAGGAACCTTCTATTTTAAAAAAATGCAATAATTTGCTGAACTGAATTCTACTAAAGTGAGAGGATATTGAATGCCTCAGAAGTCAGAATAGAAAGTAGAGTAACAGAAAAAGGTGGGAGCTCCAGAGGTTGCTTTTCAGATAGGCACGTGGTTTTCCTTGTTGTGGCTCTGCATATGGGCCCTTTTGTCAGTGGCTAAGCAGATTTGCTGACTAAAAGCCAGACACAGCTGCAGTTTCCTGTTAAAAAAAAAAAAAATGTATCACACCATATGGTCCTCAGGCAAGGCTGTAGAACCACCTGGGGACTTAGGGTATCTCCTCTAATGATCTTGGGGCAGAGTGGTCCAGTACAAGTGATGCCAGAATGTAAACAAATGGAAGAAAGGATTCCCTATGGGACCTATCATCATAAAAACCTACTCAAAGAAGACAGACATCCAGGCTGCCCATGCGTTCATCTCACAAGTGATGAACTAACTGAGGGCAAAATCCCTCTGTATTGTTTTCCCTGTAGAAAAAATACTATTCTCAAAGGAGAAAAAAAAGGTGTCACTAGTGACAAGACTTTTCATCCACAAAAATGAGAGCTGATGTGAGGCAACGCTTGCCTGAACACAGATAATTAACCAAGGTGGGATGGGCTCTCTTGCAGAGAATGAATGGAGTCCCTTTTTGATGGCCTGGGGTATGAGGTATGTGGAGAGCAGAGAACCTGGCTAACCATGAGCCTGCCTCAACCCATATCTCATTGTGGTGGACCTTCCCACTCCACCATTATCGTCCTTAGCATTCCCTGGCTTCTATCAGTAGATACCAGTAGCACCGCTTCCTTAAGTTGTGACAATCTAAAATTGTCTCCAGACATTGCCAACTATGCTCTGGGGGCAAAATAGCACCTGGTTGATTGTGAATTGTTTTTAGTCTCTCTCTCACACACACACACAATGAAAAGGGAGCAGTTAATGCTCAGTGATAGGAAAAGTGCTGGATAAATAGAACCTCTATGCAATATCATGTAAGTAAATAAACCAACCTCAAAAATGATATAAAGAAGGAAAATACTGGAAAGAAATCTATAAAAATATTAGTTACTAGAGGCCCGGTGCATGAAATTCATGCACGGAGTGGGTGTGGGGAGGTGGGGGTGGTGTCCCTCAGCCCAACCTGCACCCTTTCCAATCTGGGATCCCTTTCACAATCCAGGACTGCTGGCTTTCGACCTCTCGCCTGCCAATTGCCCCTAACAACTCCCCTGCCAGCCTGATCAATGCCTAACTGCTCCTGTGCTGGCCTGATTGCCCCTAACTGTTCTCTCCCTGCCAGGATGGTCCCCGGCCAACTGTCCTCTCCTGCAGGCCTGGTTCCCCCTTTCCCCCCCCACCTATCCTCCTCTGCCAGCCTGGTCCCCCTCATCTGCAGTCCTGGGTCCCTCCCAACTGCCCTCCCCTACAGGCCTGGTCCCCCCAACTGACCTCCCCTGCAGGCCTGGGTCCCTCCCAACTGCCCTCCCCTGCAGGCCTGGGTCCCTCCCAACTGCCCACCCTTGCTGGCCATCTTGTGGTGGCCATCTTTGACCACATGGGGGCAGCCATCTTGTGATGGTCAGTTTACATATTACTCTTTCATTAGATAGGATAGTTGCCTTTTGGATGTTGCCAACAGCCCTTGGTCAGAACATGTCTTTTCATTACCATTTCCCGAAATGTCTGAACAGATGGAAAAGAAGAAGCAAGAGAACAAAATGAGAAGAGACCAGTTGAATGACCAGTACTTGGAATTGTTGGAAAAACAGAGGCTATATTTTAAGACTGTGAAAGAGTTCAAGGAGGTAAGAGGGATATTGGCAGGGTATGTATAGCTGGAGGAGATTTATGTTCACTTCCAGATGAGCCTTTAGAAACCAGAGCACTTCCTTGGTTTTCTACTGGTCTGTGATGGCAAAAAGAAGGTGGCAGTGAGATCTGACCATGAAGGGTGGCATTGGGGTAGGTTGGGATCGCCTTCTTAAGCCATCCTGAGGCTCTAATGGCATCGTTCCAGAGACTTCACATCTTTTTTCATTTCCATAACACTTAACAAGCACATTAACTTTATAAAATGGCAACACAAGCCCACCCCATGGGCCACCTAGAAACAATGTTTGTTATAGATGTAGACCTAGAGTTTTTCTCCCCTCAACCTTAGGATGGGAATGGGGGGAACCTTGAGAAGCCATGTAGGATGAGTGAACTTTGAAGTGGGCCAGGCTTGGGTTGGAATCCTACCTTTACCACTACCAGCTGTGCCCTTAGGCAGTTACTTAGCCTTAATTTCATCATTGGTGAGTTCTGTTGGGTCAGATGAGAGACGATTGCGTCTAGCACTGTGTCTAGAACCTGTGACGCCCACCAGTTGCTGAATTTCATTTGTCCCTGTCTTTACTTCCCTGCATTTGGGCAGGGTTACTCTCCAATGTTCCAGAAAGAGAAGTGTATGCCCTTTACTTAAGAGATGTTCCGGAAAGGAGACTACTTTGTCACTTCCCAGATCTCAGTAGTTTTATTTCCAGGAATGTCTACCCCCATTCTACCCTAAATCCATGTGGTTTAAGTGAGTTTAAAGGTTGCTGAAAAGAGAGAGGCACTAAAGGTAAGTTCTATCATGGTGTTTGGTCTACAGAATAAAAAAATAGACTAGTAGTCTTTCCATAGTGGTAATTTTGTTCTTGTACAGTTTTAAGACTTTCCTTCCTTCCCTCCTTCCTCATTTTTTTCCCCTACTGCTCCTTCCCCTTTTTGTAGTTTAGCTTTTGGAAGCCATTGGTATTTTAGAATCTTTCGTCTTTTCACTAAATGTTCTTCCAGCTCCTACCATGCATGCCCCAAGGGATATATCAGGTTGTAAAACAGATTCGGTCGAGAAGCTTATGTTGTGATCTCAGGGAGACATGACAAGCAAGGAAACAAGCCTTCATAAACTAGCAGTAATAAATAAACAACTTCAGTCTTCGCCGACGGGGAACTGATGTACATGTTGTGGTAGGAAAGGTTTCTCTCAGTTTGGAAGGACTTGGCCATGGGCAGAGCAAGAGTCCTTCAGCCAAGGAGCAGCCCCGAGAAGGCCTAAGGCTGGGCAGTGTCAGACAGCGACCCAGCAAGGTGTTCCAGGTCCGGCTGGAGCTGCAGTTGCAGAAGGGCCAGTGAGTGAGCTGGCAGGGAATAAACAGGGACTCTTTTCCCTTTAATTCAAGTAACTCACAAAGAGAGAAGGCCCAGAGGATAAGCATTACATTTCAAATGTTGCTTGCACATGCCAGCACTGCCCTGCAGAAACAAAAAACAAGCTGGGGAGGGTAAGTATGTGTTCTCAAAGTCAAAGCAAATAAAAGTGAAATGGAAAAGTTCATTCTTGCACCACAGGCTCTCAGGGCTGAAGACTTAGGGTGACCCCCAAAGATAGATGTTCCTTCCTGCCAAAGGTGCCTTCAGGTGTATTAACATCAAGACCTCTGTGTCCCTGCCTCCTGAGACAGTTCTCCCCCAGCAGACATGGGTGGGGCCTTCCCTGGCTCTGAAGGCCCCAGGTGCTTGCCATGCCTAAGTGTTCTTCCCAAAGCAAGCTGGAAACAAAGGGAGGAGAAATGTAGTATGTTCTTCACACAGCTAAATGTTTTTTATTTAACCTCACCTCTTTAAAAAATAGCATGGCCTCTTGTTTTTTTATGTTAAAATTACCTTCCTCTTATAAAATTAGGGTGATAGTGCTTTGCTCTTTTGTTGTTGTTGTTACAAAATTTTTAATTTAGCAACCATATATCAGTGTTCTAAACCTTAAACTTTCTTCTACAAGCTCCTCTGAGGTGACTGGGGCTACATAGGAGTTGAGGAGGAGGTGGTGATGGTGGCTTGCTTGCTGCTCCTCAGACCTTCAGCCAGAGTAATTCTGATATTTTACATGTGCAGTTCCAAATAAGATCTCATTTGGGGTAGAAAACTAGTTTGAAAGTTGGACTTTTATCCCAGGGTGGAGTCTTCTCCCAGAACCTTCTGTCCTGCTTTCTTTACCTACCTCTTGCCCACATGCTTGGTCTTCTACTCCCGAATTCTGAATTCCCACCACATCCTGGTCCCAGCACCTGTGCTGGGCAATAATGACTCGTCATGCAGAGCACAGTAGTATTGTCCAGAACCTCACCTCAC
Source organism: Murina feae (assembly GCA_004026665.1). Taxonomy (NCBI): domain Eukaryota; kingdom Metazoa; phylum Chordata; class Mammalia; order Chiroptera; family Vespertilionidae; genus Murina; species Murina feae. Next base: position 8,684 of record PVJC01007748.1, on the reverse strand, counting down.
ATTGCATGTGGTTTGCTCCACATGAATTGAGCACATTAATTCATGCCCTCACCCTGGGGAAGTTTGTTAATAACAGGTCTGCCAGAAAACAACTCATACAAATCACCTCAATCACAGTATCACATCCAGTAATTGTGTTGCTAAACCACATCTCTCATAAGGTCACCAAGCTAAGGTTTAAATTGCAGCCCGGCATTGAAGCCTGAAGCTGGTTTTGCACACATAATCTTGAGTGAGTGGATGTGCTATGTCTGGCGCATAGCAGGCCCCTATGGTTTTAAGCAGGAAAGAAACAGGCAAGGAGACATTTTCCCTTTTATTCTAGGAAAAAAATGCCTAAAGGACTCTTTCTGTCAAACAGTGCCATTCTGTAGTCTCCCAGAAGGCTCCTAGCAGATTGCATGGGACTTCCTCAGGACACACACCCACAGGGTAACAGCCTGGATGGCTCTCCTGACAGCTCAGGCTTCAGTCCGTGTGCTATGATGCACAGAATCACCCCTGATGGGACTCTGCCACAGCATTGGGTTCAGGCTTCTGTGTTGTGTTGCCTCATTTTTAGAAGGTGAACTGGGTGAAGATGAAAGCTAATTTTTGGATTCATTAATTTGTTTTATCTTTTGTGGGAATTTTTAAAAATACACAGAAGTATAGAAAAGTACTATAAAAATATGACTATCTACTTGTTCCATCTCTACTCCTCCCTAATTTGGGAGGTGGGGAGACTGGAAGGTTTTTCTCCCAAGCAAATTTCAGTAACTGAAATTGAAAGGAAAACTTTCCTCTTAAAACTTCACCATCTTTCTGTACCCACCCCCAAGAAAAATTAACTGCCTCCCCCTCCAAAAGTATGTGCTCAAGAAGTGTCCGAGTACCTTGCTTCTGACAGAAGAGTTCCGCCTTACCCCAGTCCAAGAGCCTGGTAGGCCTCAGCGTGGAGTGAGAGATGAGTGTAAACCCTAAGTGAGCTGGCATTTGTCTTGATGAAACCAGCGTTGTTGCGGCCATGAGCCATGATGCTGCCAGAAAGAGCAAAGGGCCTCCAGAGAGCTGGGAGCACCTAGGCCCGGGGAGGAGATGGAAACACTGACATTGGGGTCTTGTATGCAGAGGATTCAAGGGTGAAAGGAAGCTTTTCTTCCACATTAATGGGTCTCCAGGGAAGCATGGCTGCTAGAGGCCTGGCCCTCAAGCTCAGCCTCTCCAGGTCTTCCTACTACCACAATCACCTCTAGTTTAAAGCAGAGCCCCTGTGACATGCCCAGGGAGGGGGCGGAAATATTGTTGCTGTTGTTAATCATCTCCTGAGGGTATTTTTCCCTTTACTTTCCGGAGAGAGGGGGGGCCGGTGGGAGGGACATCTATGTGAGAGTGAAGCATGGACTGATTGCCTCCCAAAAGAGCCCCACTGGGGGCGGGAGGGAACCGCAGATAGAACAAGTAGATAGTCGTGTTTTTACAGTATTTTTCTCTATTTCTGTGTCAAGGGAGCATACATGCCCTTGACTGGGAATCGAACCCAAGACCCTTCGCTGCGCAGCCAGTGCTCTAACCACTGGGAACACTGGCCAGGGCAAGGGGTGGAGATTTTTGCTAGCAGATCCATGTGTCCTGAGCTATGAAAGCCAGTGGGAACAAGAGGGCAGGACAACACAGTGAGAAGCCTTTGAAGATGTCTGAAAAATGGAATATAAAATAATACAGAGGTGACCTTAAACCACTGTGTGTCAGTTACACAGGCAGCGGATGGGGCCAGTGACCTCCCGCAGTAATGTCCCTCAGCACATACAGTAATAGATCTCACACAGCTCATTCTTACGGGGGAAGGTGTCCCCTGATGCATATTTCTCATCTTCTGTGAGTTTCTGTCTTTCTTCAAGTTAAGGATATTCTTAACCTTCACTATTGTCAGAGTAAGAACTTTGCTACTGCTTCACCTGCTGTGCTCCTTAGTCTGTCTCCAAGGACCTCCCCTCTTCTCCTTGCTGCTTGTAGTAATCCAGGATTGGCACATAACTCTGCTTTTAGTTTTCGTCCCCTTGAAGATTTTACAGGCCTCAGGAAGTCTTTTGGAGTGAAGTGCCTATTCTTGTCATCCTGTTTTCAATCTAACAGTGCAGATAGTGATCGTCTCATAGCTAATTTGGTATTGAAGGTCGGTCAGCATGTCGCTGGGAAATTTCACCACACTGGTGACAACGTGGTGGGAGGCTGGTTTAGTTGGTCATCAGTTATCTCCCGTGGGACTGGGGGAAGGACAGCAATACCATCTGGGCCTCACATGGGTGCTAATGTAGCCATCGCCTCTCTGTACACACTCTCTCTGCTTCCCCTCCAGGAGGGCCGCAGGAACGAGGTGCTGCTGTCCAAGATGAAAGCCAAGGCCTCCTGAAAACTCCCAGCCATCATCGGACGGCATGGATTTACTGTGAACACCATGTATCAGCTACAAGATCATGAGATGGTTCTGAACGCTACGGTAGAGAGATGCAGGTGTAATGATTTCCACACCCTGGATATTTTCTCTCCTGTTGGCTTCCATTCCAACTCTGTGATGGTCGTTGGATGGAATCAGACAGTGTAAACATTGTGGCTTAGATAACACTCATCCTCTGCAGAAGTGTGGGCCGTATTTGTTCTCTGTGTCGATTCAACTTGTACTTCTCCAGTAACTTGCACATATGAAGGTACCTGTATGGACTCTGAATAAAAAGAAATTCATTTGTTCAGCAAGTATTAATTGAACAACCGCTGACAAGTAAGCATTGAGGGAGATGAAGTATCAAACACAGTCCCTGCAGTCAGGCACCCGGCAAGTGGGCCAGAAGCAGATACAGCTACATGATCCTAAAGCGTGGCCTCCTTGGTGTAAGTAAACAAAGGCTTTACAGCAACCCTAGGAGAGCCGATCACTTGAGCCCTTCACTTGCCTGTGGTGCCTTTTGTTCCTGGGTCCCCCAATTGCCAGCCAGCAGGCTTCATGGTGTGCTAACTAGAAGGAAAACTCAGTGTCTGCTATTGGTTTAATCCTTACTTACAGCTCAAGCTCATTTCACCAAGCATTGAAAACTGGCCTTACATTGAGGACTTAAATAAGAATGACACCTGTTATGCTCTAGTTCTCATTTCAGTCATAGCAACATGTGGATGGCCTTGTGCATCCCCTCATTCCTTGTGCCGTACACTGTGGAAGGGCCATGGTCTGAGCCCTGAGAGGAGACACACCGTTCGCTACAGTCCAGGGCAGGACGTGGTAAATCACAGAGTGACAGGCATTGAGCAGATGTCAGGAGAAAGAGCAGTGAGGTGTGCAGAGATCCAGGAGACTCGTGGAGGAGCCAGGCTTTGGGCTACATATGAATGGGTCACACCATTTTAATAGGCACAAACAGGAGGGAAGGCCATTTTGGATAAAGATATGATTCTGACTAAACATTCCAGAGGGTGTGGGAGAGTACAAGGCATGTTGGAAGAGCATTGGATGGGCTGGTCTCTGTGCAAGAGACTTTAGAGACCAGTCCAGAAATATGGACTAGGACTAGCCTTTGGAGGGCCTTGAAAGCAAGGCTGAAGAGTTGACTTGATCCTCCGGAAATGAGCAGGCCAAACCAGACACTGCTCCTGTCCTGACCCCAGTGATCAGCAGCTCAGTCAAATTCAGGAAGCCCCAGTGTGAAGTTTGCGCTTCATTCTCCATAAACCTTGCACACATACCATCAGTAGGTTTGGACCAGAAAGCATAAGAGCTTAAAGATAGCGGGCAAATGGATGGGGCACAGAGCAGTCACAGGAAGGTCATGTTCGTTTTTGGTTCCCGCATGTATATGATGAAACAGGACTGTTGTGTCTAGACTGTAAAGGAAATCTCATGCTGGATTAACAGCAGCCATGGTTTCTGTGCCAGGGCCAGCGAGGCCTGCATGGTGGGGATGGCTGCTCCCAGAGCTGGGTGGAAAGCAGTATTTGAAATGATATTCTATGTGTTGAACCGTGGACATCTCCACTTAGACTGGTCGCTGGACATGGTCATTGTGGATTTTGAAAGGACTCAGTGAAGTTAAAGTAAGAAATTGCCAAAGAGCAGGTGGCACTTGGAGGGCAGAGGAAGGAAACAGCTGTTAGTCTGAAAATTATTTTAGGTTCAGGAGAATATTATTCTTGTTGAGAAGCTTGTAGACCTCCCTAATTGACAACTTTTTGAGGAGTTAGAGATTATTTGGATATTTGTCTGAAGGTGGTAGGGAAGAGTAGTGGGTGACATTCTGAGGTTACTGTAGGCCACCTCTCATGACCTATCCAAATTGGGGGCGTTTATGTTGGGCTGTGTTTCTAAAGAGTTTGGTTTGGTTTGGTTTTGGTATAGGGAGGTCTCAGTAGAATTTTTTTGTCACCTACAAGGCCTACTACAAATAATAAATTAGTTTCCAGACCTTGAACACATTTTGAATCAGTAGAAGTCAGTCTAGAGAATTCCATGTTTGTACAGTTGACCTACAGAGTAGATGGTACCTTTGTGAGTAACGGAACATTAAGTGTGCTTTACACTCAGGTCTTATGGGCTAAGGAGGTGCCCCAGGCCCATGATTTCAGAAGCCAGAAGGGGTTTTCTTCAGGACCCCATCCTTCCCTATATGGCTAGGGGTTCTGCCAAGCCCATATGCTTCCCAGAGATAAGAAAGAAGAAGAGAAGCCTCCTTAAGTGGCTTTTATGAAACGTGCATTGGAGGAATGAGGTTACCCCAGCAAGCATGCATTGTCCAGAGCAGATTTCCACAGCTGGCCACCCATGCCCTAGGGTTCTCAGCCAGCCTCTAGGATGGGAGCTCCCCTACTCCCACATGTGTCTCATGCAATACATGTAGCTGCTTTGGTTTAAACCAGAATTGAAGCTGCTGTGAGCAGGACAAACTAAAAGAGGCATCTGGGGAGACACTTGGGACATAACTCTTATTGTTCTTGGCCTGGATTCAGTCTCCCTGGTCACTGGAGTCAGCTACCAGCACTCTCAAGGAAGGTTCTCAGCATTAGAGAGCAGCTGCTACAGATACACATGAAGAGTCTTTTTCTTTTTACAGGGAGCATAGATTCCAAGGTTGTCGGGACTAAGCTCTTGTTAGAGTTGGGAGCCTATGGTTTTAACTGGGTTCTGGTTTGTAGCCCCTGTTGTCTGGATAGCTGGATCCTGCCAGCAGAGGGACTGGCCCAGGCTGAGGAAGTTCTCCCTAGCAAACACCTTAGCTCTTGGGACCTCCTGAAACCAGGAGCAAGGCCTGGGAGAAGGCCTCAGGCAACCTCTTACTACCTCACAAAGTGGCCTCTGGCTATAACATCGATGGGCCCTCACTTATTTAGTGACCAAGGCAAACTTGCCTGAAAGGGCACTTTGGACAGTAAGGAGTGGTCTGTAAACTTGGTCCTCCTTGATTTCTGTCACCTCAGCTGGCCATCTTGTCCTCTGCAGGTGACTAATGATCAGTGTAAGAGGAAACTAGATATTCTAGAAATAAATCTTTATAATTTTATTAAAGGCCCTGGTGCACAAAATTCATGCACCTGGGAGCGGGGAGTGTCCCTCACCCAGGCCTGCACCTTCTCGCAGTCCGGGAGCCCTCGGAGGATGTCCAACTGCCTCAGAGGTGGGTGAAGCTCCCACCACCACCACTGCACTTGTCAGCCGTGTGCCCGGCTTCTGGCTGAGCAGTGCTCCCTCTGTGGGAACACACTGACCACCAGAGGGGCAGCTGCTGCATTGAGTGTCTGCCCCCTGGTGGTCAGTATGTGTCATAGCGACCGGTCATTCTGCCATTCAGTCAATTTGCATATTAGCCTTTTATAATATAGGATTTTTAAATTACTGTTTGCATTCTATATTATCTTGTATTAGTTTCCTGTATATAGCATAGTAGTTAAACAAACATATACTTTAAAGTATTTTCCCTGATATTTCCAGTACCTACCTGGCACCATACACAAGTTATACAGTAGTATTGACTGTACTTTACATCCCTGTGACTATTTTGTAACTACCAATTTGTACTACCAATTAATTCCCCTTCACCTGTTTCACCCAGTTTCCCTCTCTGACAATTGTCAATCTGTTCTCTGTATCTATGAGTCTATTTCAATTTTGTTTATTTTATTTTGTTTTAGATTCCACACATAAGTGAAATGTGGTATTTGTCTTTCTCTGACACACATTTCATTTAGCATAATACCTTCTAGGTCCATCCAAGAAATAAATCTTACCATACTGTCAAAAATGGTAAGATTTTATTTTATTTTTTAATGGCTGAGTAATATCCCATGTGTAAATATACCACAACTTTTTTATCTATTCATCTAATGATGGGCACTTAGGTTGCTTCCATATCTTGGCTATTATAAATAGCATTACAGTGAATATAGAGGTGCATATGTTTCGAATTAATGTTTTGGATTTCTTTGAATACATACCGAGAAGTGGTATTGCTGGGTCATAAGAGTGGCTCCACCACTCTGCATTCCAACAACAGTACACAACAGTTCCCTTTTCTCCACATACTTGCCAACACTTGTTGCCAACTTTATTGTTGTTTATTGATTTATTGATAATAGCCCTTCAGACAGGTGAGGTGATAGCTCAATGTGGTTTTAATTTGCATTCCTCTGATAATTAGAGACATCGAGCGTTTTTTTCATATGTCTATTGGTTATCTATATGTCCTCCATGGAGAAGTGTCTGTTCAGATCCTCTGCCCATTTCTTAATTGGAATTTTTGTGTGTGTGTATTGAGTGGTATGAGTTCTTTATAAATTTCAGATATTAACTCATTTTCAGGTGTATCATTAGCAAATATCTTTTTCCATTTAGTAAGTTGCTTTTTCATTTTTTGGGGGTACTCTCTGTGCTTCTGGACTTGAGTTTCTTTTTCTTTCACCAGATGGAGGGGAGTTTTCAGTCATTATTTCTTCAAACTAGGAGTGCAACGTGCAAAATCGTGCACCTGGTCCAGCCCCCCCAACCCCTCTGGCCTTCTCTTGCCGCCTCAAGCCCCTTGAGTTGCCTTGGACTGGTCCCGCCTTCTCCAGGCACCTCCCTGCTTCCACCCTGTCTCTGGAGCAACACAGCAGCTACGCCTCGTCATGGCGCTGGACGAGAGCATAGAAACCTCCCACCTGCTGCCTGTGCTCCTTCCCCAGCTGGTGAGCAGCGGAGCACTCTGAATGTGAGCAGTGGGTAGCAAAGGACTAGTGAGGGGTGGTGCTACGGGTTCTCAACCACCACCCTCCCAGGCATGGGCTTCCTCCGGGTGTTTCCCCACTTCCACCTTATCTCCGGGAGCAACACTGCGCATGCGAAAGCAGCCTCCTCAGCGGTCATAACTGGGACACCCACCGTTAGGACCAATTAGCATATCACCTCTTTATATATATAGATAGGTTCTCAATCCCTTGCTCTCTTCTTTTTCTGGTACTTCTGTGATGTGGATGTTGTTGCACTTGTTTTCCCAGAGGTCCCTTAAACTACCTTCATTTCTAAATTGCTAATTCAGTCCTCTGCTTCCTCTAACCTGGTGTTGGAGTCCTAGTGTGTTCTTCATTTCAGATATTGTATTCTTAATCTCTGACTTCTTTTATGGTTTCTATGTCCTTTTTTTTAATATTTAACTTCTCTTTAAATTCTTACTGAGATCATCCACTCTTCCCCTAAGTTCCTTGCACATGTTTATAACCATTGTTTTAAACTCTATCGGATGGATTTCTTGCCTCTATTTCATTTAGTTTTTTAAATGGAGATTTTCCCTGTCATTTCATTTGGGGCATGTTTATTTGTTTTCAGGTGAGGATATTTTTCAGGAAAATCAATTTGGGGATTTCTTGTGTACTCTAATTTAGCTATCTTAAAGTTTCTTGATCCACTCATGCAAGAAGGTACAGTGAAACTTGGTCCTCAAACATCTATCTCAGATAATTCACTTCTCAGCCTGACCACCCTTTCATGCTGATACTTGTATGATCAGTTATATGTATCTCAGGTGACAAAGGGAATAATGAGTGAATATGAGTCAGTTTACAGCTAAACCTCACATTAATATCTCAGAAAATTGTGCTGTGAATATTTTTGTGTTTTTTTTGCTTTCATTTTTACTAAATTTTCATTTTCACTATATATTTTATTTCCTTTCTGTTAAATTTTTATTTAAATTTCATGTTCTGTTTATTTTCAAAGTGTTTATAGATCAAACAGTGCATTAGATATGTACTATACATAAGAAAGGTTAAAACAGAATCCTATGGGGGTTTGGAACATAATTAATTCAATTTACATTATTTCTAATGGGAAAAAATTGATTTGATTTTCAAATAGCCTGCCGAAACTAAATAAGCTCAAGAACTGAGGTTCTGTATATAATACCTATCTTCTACTTGTACATGTCGTATATATTTTTCTCCTTTATCTGCAGCTTTAGATAAATGCTGAACATACTTCTGTGGTTGACTTGCAGCAAACTGTCAGAATCCCAAGGTGATTCTATTTCTTCCTCTAATCTTAATGCTGACTTTTTACAACTTCTGTTATTTTTGTGTGCTACATCAACATAAGTCAAATTGTCATTATTTGTTTGCTCTTATGGTATCAACTAGGGGCCCGGTGCACAAAATTCGTGCTCGGGGGGAGAAGGGTGGGGGGTCCCTCAGCCCAG
>PVJC01007747.1:0-50540 GCA_004026665.1 Murina feae | reverse complement strand
TCATTGATGTAATTATATACACACATATATTTACCAGACCTCAGCTACTTGCATTCATCATATTGAAAAAGTCGAGAGTATGCTATTGTATGGAGGCCTTTGGAAATTACATTATTCATATCCCTGCTACCTTGTAATATTTTGTATTGGTTTGTATTTCTCTTTCTACTTCTCCAATGCAAAACAACCTCCTTTATGGTTATGATGAGTTACAAATCACAATATATTTATGTCAAAACATGCAAAATTTAAGATGCAAGACACTGTGAGTTAATACTTATTTATAACTTCAAAGATTGTAAAGACCTTTTCACATTGACTAGACTCTGTGTGTTTTAACGTGCCCATGTAGATCTGTTCCAAAATACATTTCCAGGGTTTAATAGTCATTAAAAAAATTAAAATGATTTCAACTACTTAATCACATTCTCATTTAGATGACCTCTGTGGGTGTGAAGTTAATACCTTACTAAGATGAGTGGGTGAAGGAAGGGACAATTCACATTATTGATGTTCGCTGCAGAATTTCATTAAGGAATGATTTTTTTCCTCTTGCTTTTTCTTTTCTACATCTTTTTCACATTCTCCCTCGGGAGAAAGTCTTGCAAGATCCAATTGAACCTGATACTTGACTACTTTTGTACCTTAGTAATGTGAACAAAATGGAAATGATTGGAAAGAAGTTATCTTTTACCTTTCCCTGCAATTCATTAACCTGTAAAGGGCTGCTATTAATATCAAGAATAATAAGAACTGCGGTGAAACTAAGATCGATTGTATCTGTTCTTATTTGCCATTCCTCCTAATCCATGTAATGTTATTCTAGTCATGTGTCGCATGACGTTTTGGTCAAAGAAAGACCACAAATATGACTGTGGTTCCATTTATGATAATAAAAGCGTAATATGCTAATTAGACCGGACATCCTTCCTGACGACCTTCTGGATGAAGCCTAGGCCGTGAGGGAAACCCAGGTCCTGAGTGCCAGAGGGAAGCTGGTGCCAGCATCTGGGGAAAGGACGGCCTACTCTTGCATGAATTTCATGCATCAGGCTTCTAAGTCTGATTATAATGCAATCAGAATTTCCTATTACTTCTTTTTAAAATATTTTTATTGGTTTTAGAGAGAAACATCAACGATGAGAGAAAATCATTGATCAACTGCCTCCTATGTGTCCCACACTGGAGACTGAGCCCACAACCCAGGCGTATGCCTTTACTGGAATTGAACTGTAATCAGGGTTCATAAGTCAATGCACAACCCCTGAGCCATGTCAGCTGGGCTCCTACTGCCTCTTGATGTCATAGCTGTCGTAACGTCATAGCACAACACATCCCTCACATGTTTGGGTGATGCTGGGACAAACAAACCTGTGCTGCCAATCATGTAAAAGTATAGTGCATACAAATATGTACAGTACGTTTATTTACACATACATATAATACTTGATAAACAGATATCAGTGGTTTATGTATTTACTATACAATACTCTAAATCTTTATTTTAGAGTTTACTCTTCCTATTTATTAAAAATAGTTTGCTGTGAAAGTTTCCATGTGATACCTGCAGCAGCTTTATACATCTCCATCATTTTTTTCTTGTGCTTGATTTAATTTTGTGGTATTTTATTCGTCATGGCCCCTCCAGCCCATGCCCCAAAGTCAGACAATTCAGTTCCTCCCCGTATATCCCTGGTGCTTTTGGAGCTGCTGCCCCAGCACTGAAGCTCAGAGCCAGTGAGTCTGAGTAAGTCCAATGTGCTGGCCCTTTAAGAGTAACTGCCTGGCAGTCCAGCAGCCCTCTGTCTTACTCAGTCCCAATCCCCGCTGTTTCTCACAGACAGAAGTTACGAGGACCTTTCTTCCTGGCACTGGAACCCTGGTCTGGGGCCCTGGTGTGGGGCTGGGAAGCCTGGCTCCTGGGGGGGACCTTCGCAGCTGAGATAGTCCTGATTTTTAACTGTCACTCCTGGCTGTGGGATTGTGTCTCCATCCATTCTGCCAGTCTCAGCATGGCTTCTCCTGTGTATCCTCGGTCAGTTCTAGGCCTTCCGTTTAGCTAGACTCCAGGTGGTTCTCAATGATGGTCATTCTGTACTTTAGTTGTAATTTTGATGTGGCCATGAGAGGGTGGTCATACTGCATTTATCTACACCACCACCTTGCCTGGAAGCCACCGAGGTATATGACTTTGTGTTTGAAGCTAAGTATCGTTACATGTATAATTTTAAAACAGTAAGTTACAATAAACTAAGCTTAATTTATTAATGAAGAAAGAATTTTTAAGATAAATGTAATGTGGCCCAAATGTAAACATAGTCTATAGTAATGTCCTAGGCCTTCACAGTCACTCACTACCTGCTGACTCACCTACAGAAACTTATAGTTCTGCAAAATCTATTCTTGGTAAGTGCCCTGTGCAAGTATAGCTTTTAAAAAATCCTTTTAAATCCTATTTTTGCTGTATCTTTTCTATGTTTAGAGATGTTTTGATGGACAAACACCGTTGGGTTTCAGTTGCCTACACTATTCGGCACAGTAGCATGCTGTACAGGCTGGTAGCCCGGGAGCAATAGGCTATCTGCATAGCCCAGGTGTGTAGTAGGCTGTGCCATCTGGGTTTGTGTAAGTGAATTATATGATGATCATACAACAACAGAATCATCAAAAGATGCATTTCTCAGAACTTATTCCCATGGTTAAGTGGCATATGACTGTATAGTGATTGTATATTGAAAAAAAATTACCTTAAATAAGATACTACTCCAAAGTCTTTATTCATCTTAGTTCCCATTCTTGTAAGACAGCCTTTATGTTTACACTGTGTCCTAATAACTTCGGGTAAAGAGAGGTCTCACAAGAAGCTCTGAATTTCCAGATGCTTAGAAGCAAGTCTCCCTAGGATGCCTCACCTTGTCATCTGTAATCTGACAAAGTGGGCGTCATTCGTGGGAAGGAGAGGTGGCATGCGCTGTCTGCTGGGAACAGATCAAGAGGCACATCTGGATTTGTGTACTAAACTTGCCTTCACAGTGGCCCTGCAAGCAAGAATTATTCGGGTCTGCAGTTACTAGTGTAGCTTCTGAACTGTGTGAGCATGTGTGAGCATTGTGTGTGTGTGTGTGTGTGTGTGTATTTGAATATAAATATTTGCTGGTTAATTAACATGGACGCACTCTGAAGGCTTGAAAATCATTAGTCTTCTCTTCAAAGAAAACAGAGGTGCCAGATAAAGCATATGAATAAAATGCATGATTAAGCGCATTCATCCTATTGAGTTTTAAGCTTTTCACTACAACCTTGTTACAAGGCAGGCAGTTCTAGGAACAGAAGAATAAATAAATAGATAGGTAGGTAGATAGATAGACAGATAAATTTAAACTAGTTGGAAAAACTGATTTTAAAGATACAAGTGTGACAAATGATTGCACAAGCAAATTATAAGCCATGTCTTCTTACTCATTTATTTGCTCTTTTATGCAATACATGTTTCTGATGGTTTGTTTCAGGCCCTGTTCTAAGCATCACAGATAGATTAGTGAACAAAACAAGCAAAAGTAAATAGCTCTCATGGAGCTTATATTCTGTGTAAGAGAAAAATCAGCATTAGTCATGGATTGTTAACAGTTCCTTAGCCATGTTTAGAATAATAACTAGTAATAGTCTAGTAAATGCTAATTCCTGGATTACATAGTTTTCCATCAACATACATACACTTTGTTTTTTATGTTGAAAATTGTCACATATTTATTTCAAAGAGTTATATTTGAAATGGAAACTTGCACCCAAACCTTTATCAATTAACAAAGTAACAAGATCTAGAAAACCTGTTAACTCAGTGGTATTTCTTTAGTTTTTTTCTCATTTTTCTTTTGTGTCAACTTTACTTTTTAATTTTATTTTTAATTGCAGTTTATAATCAATATTATTTTGTATTAGTTTCAGTTTTACAGCATAGTGATCACACATATATACTTTACAAAATATCCCCCAAATATTTCAAGTAGTACCCACCAGACACTGTACAAGGCCCAGTGCACAAATTTGTGCACCTTGAAAGGAACTGTGGGCCATGAGGCTGTGGTGGGCACAGGGGCAAGTCTCAGCACATCTTCTGTGCCCCCATTTGGCACCTCCCACCATGGCCCCGGTCCCCTGTCTGCCATTAACCCTGCTTCTGCTGCTGGCTCCCACATGCTGACAGCACTGGCCCTGCTCGCATCTGCTGATGGTGCAGAGAGATTGGAGCCATGCCAGCAATGGGTGTGAGTGGGGCCAGCACTGTCAGAGGGTGCGTGTGGTATCTGTACCCCAATTGCCCCTTAGGAGCCGGGAGAGGTGGAGAAGCCCTCAGAGCTGAGCTATTGGCACCAGTACTGGGTGCTGGTAATGGATGTGAGCAGCAGCTCTAGCGCCCACTGTGGGTGTGAGCAGGGTTGGCACTGGCAGCAGGTGCAAGTGGTGCTGTCACCAGCAGCGGGTGCAAGAGGCAGCTACCAGCCCCAATCGCCCCTCAGGAGCAGGGGGAGGTGGAGAAGCCCTGAGGGGCAATCTGGGCCAGCAGTGGGTGCAAGTAGGGCTGGCACTGGCAGCAGGTGCGAGCACCAGGCTGGACTGCAATGCATGGGAACAAAGAATTTTCAGTAACCACCACAGGCTCTCCCTGATTTCAGTGACCAGCACCCCACCTTGGTGCTGTGACCAATGCCAGCCATGTTCTGCACAAGCCTGCTGGTAGTCAGCACACATTATAGTGACTGGTTGTTGGCTGTTCGGTTGTTTAGTTTTTCTGCCATTAAGTCTATTTGCATATTAGGGATATACACACACACACACACACATATATGTAGATGTAGATGTAGATGTAGATTTCTGACTATATTCTTTATGCTGTAATTTACATCCCCATAACTATTTTGTAATTACCAACCTGGACTTCTCAATTACTTCACATTTTTCATCTAGATCCCACCCCACTTCTCTGGCCACCATCAGTCTGTTCTCTGTATCTTGAGATTTGCCTGAATCTGTTTCTATTTTGTTTATTCATTAATTTCCTCTTTAGATCCCATATATATGTAAAATCACATGCTATTTGTCTTTTTTTGTCTGACTTATTTCACTTAGCATAAAACTCTCTAGGTCTATCCAGGCTGTTGCAGATTTCATTCTTTTTTTAGTATCTTAGTAACATTCTATTGTATATGTGTACCACAACTTTTTTTATTCACTTGTCTGTTAATGGGAACTTGGCTTGCTTCCATATCTTGGCTATTGTAAATGATGCTGCAATAAACATGGGGGTGCATACATCCTTTCAAAGTAGCATTTTGGGATATATACTCAAAAATGGAATTGCTGAGTCAAAGGGCAGTTCCATGGTTTTTTTGTTGAGGAACCTCCATACTGTTTTTCACAGTGGCTGCACTCATCTGCATTCCCACCAACAGTGCATGAGAGTTCCTTTTCTCCACATCCTCACCAACACTTGTTGGTTGATTTATTGATGATAGCCATTCTGACTTTTGTAAGGTGATATCTCATCGTTGTTTTAATTTGCATCTCTTTGATGATTAGTGACATGGAGCATCTTTTCATATGTCTATTGGCCATCTGTATGTCCTTTTTATCCAAAGAGGACACTTCTCCAAAGTCTTATTGTTTTTCTATGTGTGTGTGCATTTTTTAGAGTTAAGTTTTCTCAGTTCTGTGTAAATTTTGGATACTAACCCTTATTGGATGTATCATTGGTGAATATCTTCTCCCATCCAATAGGGATACATACATTTTATATTCAGATTCTTTAAGTTGTTTTGTTTGTTACTGGCTGAATCCCAACCCTCTATCCATTACATTTGGTCTTGTCATGCTCAGTTAGGGACTCTCCCCATTTTCAGTTTTATGTTCCCAGTGCCCACGGAGGTTGAACTGAGCAGAGTGCTGTATTGTCGCCTTCTATTTGGCTTATTATCACCATGACCTCTATATCTCTCTCAGTATCAGCTTTAAATACATTTAAAACTCAAGTCATTTGGGTGCCAGGCATTGAAAAAGAATATGGAATCTGCACTTGACCTCATATATTTCCATTCCAAGTTTATACTCAATACATCATAAGAGACAAAACAAATCTCAGTAGATTCATATTTCATTTTATAGAGTTGAAGAGGGATGATCTATGTAAATGAAGATGAACCGCTGCCTGTATTGTAGGAGAAAGCTTGGCTCACTCTGAGGAGTCCTGGGAGTTTGGGCTATTAGCCATTTTAAATTCATGTACCTGAATGAAGAGGCTTGGAATACTATTCAGACCCGGAATCTGTGTTCTTGCAGAGTTTAGTTATTCCCGTGTCTTTAACCAAATCTTAGTTCCACATGGAGAAAAGTGATTGGCTCATTGCCAAATGCCGCTAATAGTATTGACTCCACCATCCTAATCCCAGATGCCCTGCCATGTTTTACCAACAGATGAGGTTTTCCTGCAAAAAAGGAGGTCCTTCTGGAGTCCTTGCTGAAAGCATCAACATTTGTTATCATTCCTTCAAGTAAAAAAAAAAAAAGTCTTCCCATGAAATACATTCTTCTCTTGGACTTAAAGTCATCCATAGCCTAAAAGGCAAATGGGGAAGGTAGAGTTGGATTTTATCTTATTGAAGTTGTTGATTCATCTCTATCCTTGACTGGAATAATAAACGTGTCAACTCATGTCTTTGAAGTCCACTTAATATAACACAACATGAGAACCTGTAACTACATTACTACAGTTCCCTGCTGTGCTCTTTTAACAAAACAAGATTATGCCTATGGTGCAGGTACAGGAGCAGTAGTCACAGTGCTAATTACAGGTGTTTTGTTTTGTTTTTTAATTTACCTGTATTCCAGATGCATTGAAAGAAGAAGGCTGGGTTTCCAGACTTCAAAGCCTGAGTGTCTTTTTGGAAAATTATGGAGTCAAATTTTAGCTCCCATGATACAAAGAATAAAACTGAATGTGGTATTAACAACAAGAGACTCATAAGAACCCTTTGAATGTGTGATGATTATTTCTCCTTTCTTTTTTTTTTTAATATATATTTTATTGATTTTTTTATACAGAGGAAGGGAGAGGGATAAAGAGTTAGAAACATCCATGGGAGAGAAACATCGATCAGCTGCCTCCTGCACACCCTGTATTGGGGATGTGCTCGAAACCAAGGTACATGCCCTTGACTGGCATCAAACCTGGGACCCTTCATTCCGCAGGCTGATGTTCTATCCACTGAGCCAAACCGGTCAGGGCTATTTCTCCTTTCTTGAGTGTAAACTAAGACTAGTCTAATTCATGTTGAAGCAATTTTTGTGCACTTTCTTGTGCTGCATTCAGTAAGCAAGGCCTGTTTCCTAAGTGTGTGGAAATAGGCTATGTGTTGGGACTATAGTCAGGTGTGAGACTGAGCAGACCCTGGCCTCACAGAGCTTCTATAACTGCAGGGCACACAGGTATTACACAGATTTGCACAAACCAGACTTAATTTCAGTTGTGTGGAGCACTTGGGAGTCCAGGCTGCTGTGATTGTGTTTAATAGAAGGATCTAATGGTGTCTGATAGAAAAGGCTCCCCTGGAGAAGCGATGTTTGCAGTGGCACTTAGAGAGTTGCCTGGAGTTGCTTCTCCTTTATCTTAGGTTGATCAAAGTAAAGCTATTCTATGAATCCAAAGTATTTTCTCTTTCCTTCCCTCCAAATAAATATTTTTAATTGTGAAGCTGGATGCTCTATGATTTGAGTTATAAATGGTAACAATTGTTAGAATCGAAATAAGCATCCCAGTCTATATATATAAAAGGCTAAGTGACCATCTGACTGGCCGACCGGCCAGTACCTATGACGAGCACTGACCACCAGGGGGAAGACGCTCAATGCAGGAGCTGCCGAGCTGTGGTGACTTGGCAGCTGCGGTTCTTAGGTGACTCACTCCAGAATCAGAGAGGAGGGTGCCCGAGTCCTCTCTGGGCCATGAGATTCCACCGTTGGCTATGGGTTATGTTATTAAAGTATTTCTTCTAATTAATTTCCTTTCAATGTGCACGAATCCGTGCACTGGGCCACGAGTATATTATAATGGAAGGCATACTTAGATGTTTTCCCCATCTCTGGCTCTGTCCACTCCCATCTGAGGAGCACATATGAATGTTACTCATCTCTTTGAAATAGACTGTAGTTTTCAATTAATGTCATTTTGGGAGCACTGGGTTTAGAAGGATAATGACAGATTATTAGTGTTTCTATAACCACTGCGTCTACCACTACCTTCATTCAAGCCTCTAATGTCTTCCTCTAGGATTGATTCACTACCCTCTAATTAGTGTCCCTGACTCTAATCTCTTTCCTTTTAAATCTATTCTCTGTACTACTGGTTTGAGCTTTCTAAGAAGCAAACCTGATGGTGACAACTGTGAAGATGACTTCTTGCTTAACCATGATGTAAGACTCTTCATGTTCAGCCTCCTTCCCTTGCCTCAGCCTTGCAGTAAATTCAGAAAAATCCTGGGCTGCAGCTACTGTGAACTATTAGCATTTGCTGGAGCATATCATACTCTCCCTCACACCAGTGTCTTTACATGCACGGTTTCATCCACCTGAAGTGCCTTTCTCACCCTTCCATCTCTTGTTAATTCTTACTTACTCTTAAATACTTAGGTCTAGCTTGAGTTTCCTTAGGAAACCATCTCTTATTGTCCCAGTTCCCGTGAGAGGTCTGTCCTCTGCATTCTCATAGTGCCTGGCTCCTTGACCTCTTATAGACTTAGCACACACCATCAATTTGATAGCCACTAGCTGTGTATAAATAATTGAATTTGCAACATAATCTAGTGCAGGCATTATGAAAAACAACATGGAGGTACCTCAAGAAATTAAAAATAGAATTATCATGTGATACAGCAATCCCACTTCTGAGTATATACCCTCCAAGAGAAATGAAATCATTTTTTTCAGAGATATCTGTATTCCCAAGTTCATGACAGCATTATTCACAATAGCCAAGGTTTGGAAACAACCTAAGTATCAGTTAATCAATGAATGGATAAAGAAAATATTATGTTACATAGTAGAGGCTCAGTGCATGAATTCGTACACGGGTAGGGTCCCTCGGCCTGCCTGGCAATCAAGGCCTACTGAGGGGGCCGGCCTGCTGAGGGGAGGGGTTGTGGGAGGTTGGCTCTTGAGTTGAGCATATGCCCCCTGGTGGTCATTGAGCATCATAGCAACTGGCTGATTGGTTATTCCTGTTGTTCTGGTCATTCAGTCATAATGGTTGCTTAGGCTTTTATATAGAGAGATAATGGAATATATTTCAGCCTTATAAAAGAAGAAACCCTGTCATTTTTATCATTTGGGTAAACCCGAAAGATATCATTAGTGAAATAAGCCAAACAGAGAAAGGCAAATACCACATGATATCAGTTTTATGTAGAAACTTTTAAAAAAATCAAATTCAGAAAAACAGAGAGTAGAAAAGTGATAGCTCGGAGCTGGAGTGGTTGTGGTGGAGGAAATAGGTAGAGATTAGTAAAGCGTGTGAACTTATAGTTATAAGATGAATTATGTCTGAGTATCCAATGGGAAACGTGACTATAGTTGGTAACATGGTATTGTACAATTGAAATTTGCTAAAAGAATAGAACTTAAAAAAAGAAAAGGTAAATATGGGAAGGGATGGATATGTTAATTAACTTGATGGGGGTAATCCTTTCATAACATACACATATATCAAATTATCTCATTGTACTTTAAATATCTCACGGCTTTATTTGCCAGTTACATCTCCATAAAGCTGGAAAAATTCCAATAATTAAAGTTAAATAAAATTTCAGTTTGTTAGCTACACTAGCCACATTTTAAGTGTTACATAGCATGTGTGAATAGAGGTTACCACCCTAGATATCACAATGCAAAAGCTTTTCACCACTGCAAAAGGTTCTATTGGACAATGCTGGCTAGAAGGCTTGGAATGTTTGTTTCTTCCTGTTTGGTTTTGAACTTCTTTAGGTCACAGGTTCCCAGCGTTAGCAATGCTCAATAGATACTTGCTGCAAAAAAAATGAATGCATCATTAAGAATTGCGTTTCATATCTGTATTTTATTGCATATATGAAAGTGAAGTATTTTTTTTTTTAATCCAACAAAGCAAATTTTGGGTAGGGAGGCAGAATGAAAAGGCCTTGTTCCTGGAATACCTCCTGCCTCAAGCTCCCAAAAGCATCAAGATTTCAATCTGGAGCCTCATGACGAAGACCAAAGGCTGCAGAAGTTTCGAGTTTCATTCTGAAAAGCTATTCATTTGACTGCTGGTTGAACTGAGTATGAGAAGTGGTAGCAGGTGCAAATACTGCTCTCAGTAACAGGCTATGTTATTGATGCTACAAATGAAGTCCACTAGACCTTGTCACTCTGATTGGAAGGCAATATTAATGGTGGCTAAACATTCAGTTTCCATAGCGAAGAGGAGTAAATATAGTGTCAAGCGGTAAGAGGAGGAAATTCAGGGGATGGCACAGCTTTAAATTACGCACCAGCCATCTACCACCCCATCAGCCACGTTAAAGATGTTGTTTTAAGCATGGATTGTTCTCTAGGTTTGCAGGATGGTCAGGAGCAGGTGTCGTGATAAGGAACAGGTGTCATGAGCAAGGCAAATCTGCTTTCCTTCAGCAAAATAAATAGGCCTCTGGGTCCTCAAACCTGTTAATAATAATAATAATAATAATAATAATAATAATAATAATAATAAACAGTCCAGCCTGTGTTGACAATGAACCAGGAGGTCAAGTTTTAATTCCTGGTCAGCGCACATGCCTGGGTTGTGGGCTCAATCTCCAGTAGGGGGTGTACAGGAGGCAGCCAAACAATGATTCTCATCATTGATGTTTCTATTCCTCTCTCCCTCTTCCTTCCTCTATGAAATCATTTAAAAAAATTAAAACAACAACAACAAAAACTGAGTCTGGAAAGAAGGGAGCATAAAAGAATAAAAGTTTTTTAGGTCGTTGCTTTTGTTTTATTTCTGAATACAGTTGCACCATGCGGTCTAATTCTGTACTGATTTTGTGACAAATATCCAATGATCCACTTTCCACCCTTTTCAAAATTGGAGATGTTTGTAAATTCTCTTGGCTGTTCGAGCCTCTATTCCCAGGTAGACAGTGGTAATTAGTGTAGTTTCCAAAGTTTGAATTAAGCCCTAGAGTAACTCTGAATTTTGAATGACTCATTACTGGCAGATATAGCTGGATTTATATAACTTATAAATTCTTTGTTCTTTCTTTGTTCTATCTCCGTTGACTTTAGAAATTTAATTAATTAGGAAAAAACATATCACATAATGTTTATAATTCTAGATCATTCTAGATATTGTATAGCTGTTTGGCAAAAACCCCAAGCTACTATCCATACCATTAGCTGAGTGAACCTAGTGTACGTACAGCCAGCCCTATGCGATGTTTTGGAATTTTTTAAAGTGAGAATATTGCCCTTGTTGGTTTCTCTCTCATCATTGATGTCTCTCTCTCTCTCTCCCTATCTCTTTCTCTCTGAAATCAATAAAAATATATTTTTAAAAATAAAGTGAGGATATTAATAATAACACATGAAAAAACACACAGCCTTAATTCCACCACCCCAAAAACAACTTTTTTCGTTCGTGCCTATAATTTTCCCATATCTGCCTTCACAAGTACACATCTTACCAACTGCACTTTTATATACATTGCGTTCTGCTTTCCCCTCAACATTATGTTTCAAATATTTTTATAAACTCTGTTTTGGAGACCAATGATTCTGGTATCATCTTCTATAGTCTAAAGAGGCATTTACTGCCTAAGGAAACTCAACTCTTCCTTTCAGGCTTCTGTCAGTCTCCATTGACAGCGTTTAGGAAGAAGTGGAGGTAAGACATAGTAAGTTACCCTGTGGGGAAGAAGACCAGAGCTGCCAGGTCCTGCTGGATGACAAGACATCTCTGGAGAGACCAGGATGGAAACTACACAAGTTACTGAGAGAAATTGAAGAAACTGGAAAGCCTTCAAGTGTGAGAAAGATGTGAAGGAAAGTGTGGTCTGGAGGAATCTGTTCATTTTTTAAGAAAATGTTGGAAGGGCGGTTAGCTAAGTGGGTGTACATATTTCCAAAAGGATACCATTTTGCCCAGGAAAAGAGGAGACCACCAATCACACTGCACTGGGGAGAAACATGGGAATTTTGTTCTCCTAAGCTAAAGGCTTTTGTGGACGCACCCTCCTTATCCTGGCTTTGATCACTGTCCTTGTCTTGACCCTGAAAAAAGGGTCTTTACATATCCTCAGGTATCCGAGCCACGCAGCTTCTGAAATAGGCTCTTAGGAAAGGGGCAGAGCAAACACACCTGTATTCCACATGTGGATTCCTGCAGTCTCCTCACCAGTTCAAGGGGTGCAAACTGTCTACTTTTTTTTTTCCTCCTCATCCGCCATACTGGCCTGTTTTCTTGGGATGTGACTCTCAAGGGAAGAGAGGTCTAGGTAAATCACAGAGCTGATGATTCACCAGAATTTAACTCAGTTTTTGGCTTTGGTAACTTAGGCCTCAGTCAACTTAAAATCAAATGTTTTCTTAATTGGTGGGTAGAGCAATGAAAAGAGTGAGGCCCGTGCTTTTTTGTATTTTGATTTAATTAATTTAAGAGAGAGAGAGAGAAACATTAATTTGTTTTTCCACTTACATATGCATTCATTGATTGATTTTCTTATATGTGCCCTGACCAGAGATAGAACCCCCAACCTTGGCGTCCTGGGAAAACACTCTAACCAACTGAGCTACCTGGCAGGGCCAGACTTGCCCTTTGCTTGGTGCCTCCGAAAGCACATCTGACTTAGTTACAAAGGGTGTTGCCATCCTGGTAAGATTATCGCTTGCCTGAATTCCCAGAAAGAACTTGAGGGGGATTTTCTCCTAATCCCAGGCCCCTGGGTTATGCCAGGTCCTCTTTGCCTGCCCTTGACATTTCAGGTTCCCTGGTTCTTTTCTTACAAGACTGGACTCTGTGGGTGGCATCTAAGATTCCTTCAGTTCTCACGTTTTCTAGTTCTGTGATTGGGGTGTGGTTGGCCTCCACAGTGAGGATGATGATTTAGATTGAAGCTAATGCAAGGAGTGGGGAAGGAGCTAAAATTCATCAAGGGCTTTCCATGTGCCAAGCACTGTGTTGAGCAGTACACCTGTGTGATATGCTTTAATCCCTAGCTGTGGGGTTATAAAGTCCTACTCTAGCCAGGCCAGCATGGCTCAGTAGTTGAGTGTCGACCTAGGAACCAGATCACCGTTCAATTCCCAATCGGGGCACATGCCCAGGTTGTGAGCTTGATTTCCAGTGTGGGGCGTGCAAGAGGTGGCCACTCAGTGATTCTGTTTCATCATTGATGTTTTTATAGCTCTCTCTCCCTCTCCCTTCCTTTCTGAAAACAGTAAAAAATATTTGTAAAAATTCTACTCCCAGTATGAGATGAGGAAAGCGATCAATAACTGTCCAAGTCTTAACAACCAGGTTCCATAGAATCAGAGAGGGAGCACAACTCCCTTTGACTCCCACTGTAATTCTTCTTCCTTGGTACCATGCTGCCCACACCCAACCAACAGCATGGCCTGGGCTGTCTACTCATGCAGAACCTCCAGTCTGAGGCAGGAGAGTAGACAGCAGCAGAATCGGGTGATGGGAACAGGTTTTGCAATCCTATATAATAAAAGGCTAATGTGCAAATTGACAGAATAGCAGAACAGAATGACCAGTCACTATGATGCACACTGACCACCAGGGGGCAGATGCTCAATGCAGGAGGTCCGTGTATTCCCACAGGGGGAGCACTGCTCAGCCAGAAGCCAAGCTGATGGCTGGCAAGGAGCGATGGTACCAGTAGCCTCTAGTGCCTCTAAGGCAGAGCGAAGGATGTTGGGCTGATGGTTTAGGCTTGCTCCCTGGGCCTAAGCCATCAGTGGGATATACTCCAAGGGCTCCTGATCTGGGAGAGGACACAGGCTGGGCTGAGGAACCTCTCCACCACCACCACCAAGTGCATGAATTTTTATGCACCGGGTCTCTAGTTACTATATAATTTAGAGAGCAGAGGAATGGCTGTGAGAGATTTTTGTGCTTTAACTTTTATTCAATGAACAGTATAAAGACATAATTAGTTACTATTAATAGAATTTCATAGTCTTATCATATCATCTGAAAGTAATCTTAATCATTCTATGTTTTATTTGCATATAACTATTTCATTATATTTATAATTACAGCCTTTTCAGCTATTTTTATTTTTCATTTTTCAACTACAGTGTACTTTTAATATTATTTTGTATTGGTTTTAGGTGTACAGCATAGTGGTTAGACAATCATGTACTTTACAAAGTGTTCCACCCAATATTTCCAGTACCCACCTGGAACCATACATAGTTATCACAATATTATTAGCTACATTAACAGTGATATTATTTCATAACCATTTTGAGAGGCACTTTAGCTGTCCCACTATGTCATGTTACTCTTCTCATTCCCTCTGTCTAACACATGTAGAACATATGTCCAAGAATAAAGCTACTTGAAACTAAATGACTATTTTTTCCCTAATGAATTTCTTTTTGGAATTGGTTAAAAACTGAACATATTGGTTTGACAGAAATGAATGCATATTAATGCTATAGAAGTTAAGATGACAGCTTCAATTCTCTCTCTGTAAATATATTCTTTTTTTTTCTTTTTCTTTTCAAACAAGGCTTTTGTGGCTGATTCACTTTGCAAATAAGTATGCCTTTGAGTCATTGATCATATATGTTGGCATAATGTCACATCTAAATTTCATTAGTTTGATAAGAAGCCTATACATTTTTAGCTGTGTTTGCCCTATACACAAGTACATTATACCCATAGACATTTGGAAAACAAAGACTTCAGTTAAAGTCTAACTCTAATTAGGAGAGAGAAATGGCGCATTATGTGGGAGGGAAAGCCAGGGACCATCATTCACTGTCACAGGTTTGCCTTATTAACTTGACGGCAGTTTTTTGTGCAGGGTGAGAGGAATATACACGGGATGCAGACCGTTTTCATGTGTATTATTGCCCTGACCAACCTAGACATGCAAGGTAATCAGTTCCAAAAAGCTTATCATCTGTGGGCTCTTTAATTTATCCTCAGAGAATTAGCAGTATAAAGTTGTCTAGATGGCAGCAAGGTTTTACCCACAGCTATGTGGTACCCTGTATAGGTTTACAGCCAAGATGAGCTACCCCAAAGACCAACGAAACTCAGGCGCTCAGAGTTTGGCCCTTGCCCTAGGTGACCAAGGTCACTTGTGTTATCACTGCTGCTTATTGCAGATTGGACCTGCCTGGTTTCCTGTGTGTTCTTCCATGCCCTTTCTCCTTATGTTCCTCTTTAACTGACTGTTGGACGATCACAGATGACCTTAGGATGTGGACAGTCATTGGGGAACTGATACAGGTAGAGAGCTAAAAGCCTGTGTCTGCCAAGGAGCTCCCTCACTTCATCCCCAGGTGCTTCCCTCAGAACCTGTGCCCTTTGTGGGTGTAAAAGCGGTGTTTCCTGGCAAAGCCCAAAGAATCTCTGTTGTGCATGTGACCTAGGCAGAGCCCTGCCACCTGTCAGGGACACAGCTGGCCCCCCGTAGGGCACAAATCAGCCTCCACAGGCCCTGATGAAGCTGCGCCCCTAACTGCACAGCTGGTCAGTTCCTGGGCACTGCTCACTGCTTGACTCTGAAATGCTGAACTGTGCAGAAACCTGTCCTTCCAGAAGCCTCAGGCCCTCCAAGCTGTGGCTGAATTGGTGACAGTTGTGTGTTTCCAGTTCAGGATTGCTTTCCCTGAGCTTTTTATTTTTTTCTTTAAATATATTTTTACTAAGTTCAGAGAAGAAGGGAGAGGGAGAGAGAGAGGTAGAAACATCAATGATGAGAGAGAATCATTGATCGGCTGCCTCCCACATGCCCCCAACTAGGGATCAAGCCCACAACCTGGCAAGTGCCTTAACCAGGAATGGAACCGTGACCTCCTGGTTCCTAGGTCAATGCTCAACCACTGAGCCCCACTGGCCAGGCTCCCCTAAGCTTCTAATGTCTCCTCTCTACCCCCAGCAGAATTGGTGAGCAGTCTGCCCATTTCCATTTCTTTTTCCTTTGACCACACCCAGCAGAGAAGAGGCCCCTCAGAAGTAATTGCAAGTGTGAGGGTGACCAGCCCAGCCAGTGTGTGGTGGGTACACAGTGTGTCTCATCAAACCCACAGAGCATTTTCCTAAGACAGTGGTTCTCAACCTTCTGGCCCTTTAAATACAGTTCCTCATGTTGGGACCCAGCCATAAAATTATTTTCATTGCTACTACATAACTGTAATGTTGCTGCTGCTATGAATCGTAAGGTAAATATCTGATATGCAGGATGGTCTTAGGTGACCCCTGTGAAAGGGTCGTTCGATCGCCAAAGGGGTTGAGACCCACGTGTTGAGAACCGCTGCTCTAAGGCACTGTGATGCCAGACAAAAGGGGTGGGTTTGGGAATTTGGCGGGGGTTCAAATTCCAGCTTTTTCATGTAGTATTTTGTGATATTTCACAAGTCACACCACTTTACTGTGTTTCAAATTCTCCATCTATCAAAGGGTGATAGTAATGCCTAATGTTCAAAGTGTCTGTTAATAATAAATGAAACAAGATCAATTACAGTAATTGATACGTAGTTAGCTCCCAATGAATATCAGCTAAAAAATACCAGGTAATGTAATCACGGGGCATGCTTCATGGAGTATGCTTCATCCATCTATTTATAGTTCCTGATAATAGTATTACCATGCACCTGTGTGATGCCACCCTTATGAGAAATGATAATCAGGCCTCAGGGAGCAAGCAGTTGACGAGGTGGCCAGCTAAGAGAAAGCAGAGGTACTTGGAGAAAACAGTGTGAATGGACACAAGTGAGGATCAGGAGGGGCAGAAAAACCATTGTCCGTTGAGCCAGACCTACAAAGACTCAGGAATATACACATTGAGCAGCGCGCATGCCCAAGGTTGGCATGCCAGGGAAGGAAGGGCCAAGAGTACACTGTTAAACGGACAAGGAACTGCCTACATTAGAGCAGTTTCAGCCGAAAGCCAGAAGAGATGTGTTTTGATTCCCATATAAAAAGACAATATTATTTTCAGATTCTAAAATGAACTCTCAAGATGTGGGTTTATCCCAGGACAAAAAAAACCATGAATATATGGTAGCCCAGACAGCAGGAATAGTTGAAGGAGCTTGCAAATAGGTAATGCAGTATGTGACATACATAGAGTTTTCATGCTGCACATTCCACCCCCGAAAACTTTTTATCTTATAACTGGAAGCCGTACCTTTGATCATCTTCACCCAACTCCTCCGTCCCCCACCTCCGGCATCTCTTTCTATGAGTTTGGTTTCCTTAGATTTTGCAAGTAAGTGAGATAACATGATATTAGTCTTTCTTTGCCTGAGTTATTTCACTTAGTATAATGCCCTCATGGCTCATCTATGGTGTTGCAAATGGCAGGATTTCCTTATTTTTTTTATGGCTAATAATTTTTATTGTATATGTGTGTGTGCTTCTACAATACACACACACACACATCACATCACATTTTCTTTATGCATTTATTTGTTGATAGACATTTAAATTGTTTCCATGTCCTGCCTATTGAAGATAATGAACTCTTTCAGATAGTGATTTCATTTGCTTCAGATATATATCCAGAAGTGGAATTGCTGGGTCATATTTGCTAAGAGAGTAGATCTGCAAAGTTTTCATCACAAGAAAAAGAATGCAATATGTGAGGTGATAGATGTTAACTAAACTTAGTGTGGTAATCATTTCGCACTATATATATCTATATATATGTGAAATCATTAAACTGATATAATGTACACATTAAACTGATATAATGCTATACGTCCATTGTAGTGCAATAAAAATGAGAAAATGAGATAATTGAATGGAAGTAGAAGCAGAGTGTGTGGGATGGTTTGGCATTTTGCCACTTTTGAGCTCTTCCGTAATTCTGATGCCTTGCCGATTATGAAACACTTTTACCACAGTGAAGGCTATTAATGGCTTGATAGATGGATGGATTCCTGCAGATTAGGGGGTCCGGAATGACGATCCGATTTGCTGAAAATCTGACAGAAGGTAAAGAAAGAGCAAGATCAGAGTTGAAATCCAAGCCTATAAGTGCAACATTCAGCCTTCCATTAAGTTATGAAGATCTGATGGTTAAACTGTATTTTTAACTTATTTTCATTTTGGAATCGTATCCTTTGGCATCCCTGAAATTCTCTACTTTAGTAGAGGTCACTGCTGAGCTTGAGTAGACAAGAGGATGCACATTTTCTATACTTGGCTACACACAGTAGGCAAGACAGTAAAAAAATAAATAAACTATGGCAGTATTTTATAAATATTATCTTTCGCTGTATTCAACACTCAGTTTTAACATATACTATAGTTAGAATCACAACTCACTTGACAATCAGGCTAAAAGCATAATTTGAGCCAAAAAGAAAGGGTGGGGAGAGAAAAATGAGGAGTATTGTTACCTATTTTTTGACCAATTATCTTTGGTACTAAAATAGAAAGAATTTGAGAGACCGTATGGTTAGCAGATGCCACTGTGTATTTAAAGAGTGCTTAGGATTCCCGAGTGGGTGAGGCATAGGCGTCCATGGAAGCGGCCCTTGCAGCAGGCGCTTGGGCACTGATGTGATCTACAGAGGGAATCGTTGTAGGGGAGTAGGCCCCTGACCTCTTTTTTGATGGGTCCTTGCACATTTAAGGCCTGCCAGTGCCCATACACCTTCTCTGGAAGCACAAAGATGGTTGCGCATAAGTGAACTTGGGATTCCATGGAAATGAGTACTGCCCTCATAAACCACCCAATATAAGCACAGGAAGGGAGGTGGATTCCCCTTCCTAATTTCATATATTAGTCTATTGGGAGGTCCAGAGGTTATTTGGCTTACCAAAGGTCACTCGGTTAGATGATGGCACACCTGTGACCTCAGCCCAGCTCTCCACCCACCGTTCTACACTCTTCTGGGCTCATAGTTGCACGTTGGCTACACGTTGTGCATCAGCCATGGCTTTCCCTGGGTTGGTGGTTAAATTCAACACAACACTCATTTGTGGAGCCTCTGCTCTTGTTCAAGTGCTGTGTGAGCAAGGCCCAGGACATCAGACACAGTAGCCACACTCAGAGCGCATGCAGTCCAAGGGAGAGAGGGATCAGAATCTTGATGCTGATTGTCTCCAAATTGCTGTACTTGCTCCTGCAGTGGTTTAAGTTCCTAGCTACACTCCATTGCTTCATATTCATACTACTCATCGGTCTCTCACAAACTGACATTTTGTTTTATCTTTTCAATTTCCTCTTCACATCCTCTT
Organism: Murina feae; assembly: GCA_004026665.1. Lineage (NCBI taxonomy): Eukaryota > Metazoa > Chordata > Mammalia > Chiroptera > Vespertilionidae > Murina > Murina feae. Next base: position 31,066 of record PVJC01007747.1, on the reverse strand, counting down.
CACCTTTGTACCACCACACCATTGCTTACGTTGTATTTTTTTTATCACAGATGCCCCTCTCTCCCTCTTCCTCCCTCTCTCCCTCCTCTCTCTCTCCCTCCTCTCTCTCTCTTCCTCTCTCACTCTCTCTCTCCCTCCATCTCACTCTCCCTCTCTCTCCCTTTCTCCCCCTTATTTTATGGCAAATATGTTCTATCATAAAGATTTCCATGCTTCTTCCCTACCCGTATATTTTTCCTTCTACCGAATTCAAATATCCCATGTACATCATGTTTATGCCATCTGTAACTGTTCATTTTATATTATACTAGTACTTATGAATGATGTATAGATCGTCTCCTTTCCTAAACTTTAAATCCTTGCAACAAAATTGTGAGTCTGCTTTATTTCCATATCTCTATCGTGCCTAGAAGGCTCATCACATGGCTGAGCCCCAATAAGTAGTACTGTTAACTGAGTCTAGAGCTGATGTAATATATTTAATTCAGTTCAACAGTCACGGATTGAATATTTACCATAAGCCTGCTGTGGTGAGGGAATATTAGTTTTTTATTAATCATTAAAGACTCAACCTTGAGAATATGGATGAGATTGCTCCTTTTGACAGTATCCATGGGCTAAACTTCAGGAAGCTGAGAAAACTCTCAGAAATTATGGCGGCAGTGATAAGTCCATCAAGCAGATTGAGGCTTGTTTGTTTGTTTGTTTCAAGATTGTACCTTCGCGAACATTCTGTACATGGGTGGCACTTCTTTCTTTCTCAAGCTACATCTGCAGGGAAATGTAAATGAACCTTGGTTTTTCTTGATTCTTCAAACTCATTAACTCCTGCTCAAGCATTCGGGTAATTGTTCTGAGTGAGAAGCAGAATTTTGGTGTGTATACTTGTGTACCTAGCTGATGCTGAGTTCACAGACTTGAAAGGGGAAGCCACTTTGCCATGCCAACTCCCTTCTTTCTTCATAGGGAACTATTTTCTCAAGGCGAGATTTGTGTGTTCACAATCTCTCCCTCTTTTTTTTTTTTTTTTTTTTTTTTTTTTTTTTTTTTTTTTTTTTTTTTTTTTTTTTTTTTTTTTTTTTTTTTTTTTTTTTTTTTTTTTTTTTTTTTTTTTTTTTTTTTTTTTTTTTTTTTTTTTTTTTTTTTTTACTATTTAAGCCACTTTCTAAAGAGTTCCCATTCATTGCTTTATTGACTCCTCTGTACTAATGGCATTTACACTTAACCTTGTTCATTAATACCCGTCCTGCTTGGTATGACAACATTGATTCCCAGTGGCAGGGAACAAAATGGGAAACACGCTTCAGCAGATTGCTTAGGACTCCTCCCTACAGCAGAGCCGAGCAGGGTTCTGGTGGCTTTTACTTTCTCTTTACACCATTCTTTATCTACATTTCTGTGAGTGTAAACCAGTCATGTCCAATAGGACTGCATAATGGAGTCAGAGCCCAGGATATATCGATACCAATTGTAAAAATGAAGATTGGCAATGCCTTTTACATTTGACAATGTTCTTGCACAGGGATGACCTCGCTAGCTTTACACACAACAACAACACATTATTATCAAGACACTATTGGTGAGAAAGCTGAGGTTCAGAAATGGTGAATGGTCTGCTCAGGTTTATATCGTCAGTAGGTTGTAGAGTCAGGATATGAGTCCAGATATTTTACATCACAAAAGCCATTTTTAAAGTATCTATATGACTCTGAATTCTTCTGACAGTATTTGTAGCAATTCTGCAATACCAGTAAGTATCCAACAAGTTCTAAAATCTACCAATAAACAGAGTCCTTAGTTAATATGGGGTAGAGTAAGCATCACAAATCAGTGATGAAGGGGTCAATTATGCAATAAATGGTACTGGGAAAATAAGCTAGGTTTATGAGAGAAAAGAAATCAATTTAGATCTTCCCATAAAACTAAACATCAACATAAAATTTAGATGAATTAAAGACTTTCATTAGGAATAATATGAATTGGAAAACATATAAATGAATAATTGCCCAATCCTTGATAAGGCAACATTCCCATGCTTAAAACTAATGAGAGATATCTCAAAGGGAGCAATCGATATACTTGACTGGATAAAATTTTAAACTTTTTCCTGTCAAAGACATAAACAACAAATAATAGAGAAAACACTTCAAACATGTATGGGATAAAAGCCTTAAAACCCTTGATATATGAAAAGCTCATATCAACCAATGAGAAAGTCATTAAAACAGATAACAAGAAAAAATAAAGGCAGAATATAAATACATGAAATGTGTTAAACTATTAATCAAAAATATGAAATCACAGCAAAAAGTTACTTTTCAAATTTAGGTATACAAAGCTGTAAAGTTCAGTAAGGTAAACACTCATCCCTATACATATACACAAAGTGACAGAGCCCTTTAAGGATATAATTAAGCAGTATGTATAAAGAATAGCAACATTATGTATGTTCTTTAGCCTAGTAATGCTGCTTTGGGGAATTTATCCCAGAATAAATTAGAGATGTGAACAAAGATTTACACATAAAGTATCGATCACATCCTAATTTAAGGTTAGAATAGAAAGCCTGACTGTCATAGTCATTATTTTATTCTCATTGCCAAGAATAGGGCCTTGCTAAAGGTAGAATATTTTTAAAAACTGTATTTTTATTTGATTTCAGAGAGGAAGGGTGTGGGAGCCCCTTACACGTCCAGCGTGGTTCAGGGTTCCTATTCAGGGTTTGAGTTCTGGAAGAAGCCGCACATAAAATGAAGAGAGACTAGAAGAGAATCAATTTGGAAACCGGAGGACCAGGCATGGAGTCTCCCTCTAGTGGGTGAGACTGCCGACTGGTGCCTGGGCCTCACCAGCCTTTTATTGAGTCTCTTGGAAAAATACCCATATCCTTAGGCAGGAAATTCCAAGCAAGAATTTACATGTAATTAACAGGTAGGGGGTTGCTGTAATTAACAGTGTTTCAACTTATAGCTGTGACCTTTCAGAGCAACCAAGGTTCCTGAAAACAATCAGTGTCCAGCATCAAAACAATCAGTTTCCAGCAGAAGGGGGAGGGATAGAGAGAGAGATGGAAACATCAGTGATGATAGAGAATCATTAATAGGCTGCCTCCTGCATGTCCCACACTGGGGATCTGGCCTACAACCCAGGTATATGCGCTGACAGGGAATTGAACTGTGACCTCCTGGCTCATAGGTCAACACTCAACCACTGAGCCATGCCAGCCAGGCGAGGTGGAATCTAGAAACAATTTGCCAAATCCTGCAACTAACGATGGGCTATAATCTAACAGAGTAGTTGAGAAATAGTTAAATTCATGACAGTATAGGCAAATAATTAAACATAACCTTTAAAATCAACAACTTGAAGAATTTTTAAATGGAAAATACTTATTGATGAAACATTTTAAAGAAAATAGGATACAAATTACACATGCACCCTGATAATATATGCAAATATATACACAGACATATTTAAAAAGCCAAATACCAGACAGAAATGTGATAAGATGCTAACACTGGTTATTTGCTACAGTTAGAATTATGAATAATTGTCGTGGTTTTTTTTTTTTGAGGGTACAGTTCTGTATTTTTCAGTTTCCACATAAAGCATGTACCATATTTAATTAAAATATGCATGCAAAAAATAATCTGAACAGATTCACGTGCGAAGTTAATAGTCATGATCACTAAACAGTGATACGTTTTTAATTTTTGTAAATTTTCTACAATAAGTCTGTATTATCTTTGATCAGGAAAAGAAGTTATATTAAAAGGAAATAGAAATCATCAGTCAGTAGCATGAAAAAAGCAGTAACACTTAAAAGACTGAACATCCCAGAATCGAGATTAGTGATAAGTATGCAGCAGTGAGACCCTGATCACAGCGCTGGGTGGATTGCTTTACTGTCTGAATTTTTTGCCCTAGCCAGTGGGTAGGGTATTGGCTTACGGACCTGAGGCTCCTGAGTTTGATTCCAGTCAAGGGCACGTACCTCAGTTGCAGGCTCCTCCCTGGCCCAGGCCTGGTCAAGGCTTGTGCAGGGTAAGGTGAGATGCCTTTCTCTCTTCCTCTCTCTTCTGCTCTCTCTAAAAAAATTAATGGGGAAAAAAAATATCCTCGCTGAGGATTTTTGAAAAGTCTGAATTTTTCACATTCCCTGTATCCACTCCCCTTGCTCAGTAACTTTTAATCGGCCCTTCCCCACTTTCTCTGCACTTGACCAGATGATGGGCTTTGCAAATATCAAGCAGACGTTGAAACGGGCATGTACTGGGGGACCAGTTTCCTCCTGTGATCCCACTGTGAGATCTGTCCAGCTGGAGATGACAGACTTGTGGCTCAGTCACCTTTGTCCCCTCAGCTTACTCACAATTAACTGCCAGACGTAAGGGCTAAGGTTAGAACTGCGCAGCTAGTCCAGGCTGCATTGCTGAGCCACAGAAGTGCGGGCTGCCTGAAAGCTTATTGTAATCCACCGAGTGGTGGGATAGCCTGCTATGCAGCATTATTGTGACAACACACTCGATTCCAAGGGGTGTAATGACTGTTGATTAGAAAGGTCACAACAACACCTCTTTTCTGGTGCCAGGATATCCATCTTCTTAGAGGACAATATGAAACATTGCTCTTGACAGTCAGCTTCCCGTTGCTCAAGCGCCATTCTCTCTAGCCAACGCATAGCCCACCAAGTACACAGACGTCGTGAGGAAAATGCTTTCAATAAAACACTTTAGCACTCTAACTCCTGGAAAGGTTTTCATACCCATCTCTCAGAGCTATAAGTACACAAGCATTCGGATTAATGTATAAATCTCTCCTCAGTTTAGTTAGCATTACAGTGTCTCTGTGGTTCCAGTCAAATTGGGGCCATGACAGGCTACACTTTCCTCGAGGAAGAAGCTGAGATTAGAGCTGGCATCTGGACAGTGTCCCAGTGCGCTGGCCTAGTGTGGGGCCTCCCAGCAAAGCGAACCCTAACTTTTCTCTGGCCCTTGCTATAAACGTCAGGCACTTCATTCAACTCCAGCACCAAACATTAAACCAAGTGCATGGATCAGAAGACGGCAAAACGTGAAGGCAGAAACTCACTGCTCAGGAACTTATTAAACACCGTTAAGTTTCTATCCAGATCCTGTTTCGGGGAGAAAGAACCCCTTCAAGCTGATGGGCATGTGTGGCCGTCAGAAACTGTGTGAGTTACAAAAGCTGCGATAAACTGCCATTTAAGTGAGTGTCTGAATGTGTCCATATTGTGCTACCCTCTTTACACAGTGGAATCAGGTTTGTAAAACTGAGGCTTAGAGAGGCAAGGAAAGGTGCCAGGGCATGGGTTGGATCACACAGAGTCAGGAGTCGGGGCCACACCCATGCATGGGGACCCTAAGGCCCGTCCTGCCATCTGCAGATCATTCTGCTTCCCATTGCTAACTTGTAGCAAGCAGACGCATCGCTTTCCACTCGCCTTGGTAGTCACACGTACCCGTCATAAATCAACAGATTGGCGTTCTGCTGCTAAAATAAAAGTTAGTTTCTCATTAGCCCAGTCCTCTCCTCGAAAGTCTCTTCCATTTCACACAAAATAAGGGCTTTCATACTGGCCTTTCATCCATAACAAATAATCTTTAAAACACTCCAAAAAAATATGAAAATTTTCAGCTAGCAATTTGTAGTCACATTAGCACCTAAAGGGCAATGGATTTTCTTCGTTTGCTGCTTACCATATGGTACCTTCTGATTCTGTTAGTAATATACGATAATTACCAAAGCACACAATTTAATTATGTTTGCCGTGCTGTTTGTGGGCTCAGGAGTGTAAAAACCAAGAAATAAAAACCCCACCTAGCTAGTAAGCCTTATTTGGCATCAGAGCAAACCCGAGCCTCCTCTCCTCTCTCCCCCTCCCGCTTCCCTTGTTCCTCCCACTTCCCTTCCAGGGGTCAGCCTCCTGGTCAAATGGATCCCATGCAGGATGGTGCCAGCTTCACCATCAAGCCCCGTGCCCAGTGAGCTGTCTCTTGGAAAGATCTCAATAAACACACCACACGAAGACATTATTTTACAACTCTTTAAAATCTTACCCTCTCTGGACCACATATGTTTAAATAGGGGCTGTGATTAACTTAAAAATGAAAGTCGGGCAGAAGAAAGCTTAGCACCAAGTCAAAGTTTATGAGTAGAAATACCTTAGGGAGTGCATCTTTCCCAGTGCCCGGGGGCTCACATTGTGTGGGTCCTGTTTCTTTCAGTGGCAAAGCATTTCCTCATACCAACAGCCATAGCTATAAGGAGGCTGCAAACAAGTCACCCTTTCCCAAAGCCATGAAACACCAAACCTGAAAACTCAGACCTTTAGATTACATTCTAAGTGCTTTCCTATAATTTTGCCTTCTGAAACTCAGAACTTTAGGTTGCATTCAACATGCTACAACATGAATGGACTTTAAAGACATTGTGCCAAGTTAAATAAAACAGTCACCAAAAAGACAAGTGCTGTATGATTCCACTTTTTAAAAAATATATGTATTTCGTGCTTGCTTCAGCATATATATATATATATATATATATATGATTATATATATATATTGATTATATATATATATATATATATATATATATATATATATATTTTGATTTCAGAGAGGAAGAGAGAAAAGAGATAGAAACATTAATGATGAGAGAGAATAATTGATCAGCTGCCTCCTGCACACCCCCTACTGGGGATCGAGCCTGCAACCTGGACATGTGCCCTTGGCCAGAGTCAAACCTGGGATCCTTCAGTCTGCAGGCCGACGTTCTAGCCACTGAGCCAAACCGGCTAGGGCTGATTCCCCTTTTATGAGGTACTTAGAGTAGTCAGAATCATAAAGACAGAAAGTGTAATGGCGGCTGCCAGGGGCCGGGGGGAGAAGGGAAAGGGGAGTTTAATTATTATTAATAATGGTTATTCATCAGTTTTATAAGATGAATAGATTTATTTGCATATTTGCATAGTAGTGTGAATGTATTTAATGCCACTGACCTATAAACTTAAAAATGATTAAGATGGTAAATTTCATGTTAGATGTATTTTACATTAGAAAAATCGGTAGCTTAAAATAATAACAGGAACAGTGTATTGGTTGATGATGACATATGAGGAAGTGGAATAAATAAGGGTAATATCACAAAAGTTAAGAGGAAGAAATTGGGGATACTCTATAATAATAAACCTGCAGTACACCTTCAGTGATATTTAACATAAATTAGTTAAATGTATGTTGTAAACTCCAAGGCAACCCCAAATTTTGTTTGAAAAGTAGTTAATTGATATGCTGAAGATACAAAATAGAATTACATAAACATGCTCCATTAAAACCAAAGAAAGCAGAAAAAAAGAAAGGGAATAAAATCAGAGATCAAATGCAACAAATAGTGAACCTTCATAAGTGGTAGCTATTAATCAAACTATACCAATATATTTAAGTATGAACAGTCTCAACACACCAATTAAAGACAGAACTTTCAAGAATGTATAAAAATACAAGATACAGCTCTATGTTATCTTTTAGACACTCACTTTACACAAAAAAACTCAAATAGGTTAAAAGTGAAGAGATAGAGAAATATATACCATGTTAACACTAGTCAAAATAAAGCTGGGGTATGTCTATTAATTTCAGAAAATTTAAACTTCAGAACAAAAAAGATCAGGGAGAAATAGGGAAATTACATAATGATAAAGAGGTCAGTTTTCAAAAAAGGTAAGATAGTCTTAAATGTGTATATACCTAATAACAGACATCAAAATATACAAGGTAAAATTTGACAGAAATTAAAGAAAAAAAATAGATCCACTATTCTAGAGACTTTAATATCCCATTGTCAGGGATTGACTGATTAAACAGACAGAATGTCAGAAAGGGCATAAATGATCTAAACAGTACTATCAATCAACTTGATCTAATTGATATGCATAGTACATTCCATCTAACAACAGCAGAATTCTTCTTCTTAAGTTCACGTGGGACATTCACCAAAATGGCACATACTATGGGCCATAACCCACACCTTAAAATTGTTAAACAACTGGAAAATGGAACAGAAAAAATAAACATTTAGAAAATAAATGAATAAAAATGACATAAACTATGTTCTCAGACCACAAATGAATTAAATCAGAATATATGAATATTATTATCTTTGCATGGTAGGGAAATGGTTGCCTTTTACTATGCTACTTTTCTTTTCCCTAAACTTTCTTTTGTTAAGATTTCACATTCATAGTTCAAAAAATGTCTCAGATTCTTGTTTTTACTTTTTTAAAAAAAATGTTTTTGTTGATTTCACAGAGGAAGGGAGAGGGAGAGAGAGATAGAAACAGCAATGATGAGAGAGAATCATTGATCGGCTGCCTCCTACACATCCCCTACTAGGGATGGAGCCTGCAACCCGGGCATGTGCCCTGACCTGGAATGGAACAGTGACTGACCTCCTGGTTCGTGGGTTGATGCTCTATTAATGGGCTTGTTTTTACTTTTGATTTCAAACAAGCCCAGACACAGAAAAAAATACACAGAAAAGTAGAAAGGAAAATCCAAAACACCTAAATGCCCACTCCCAAATTTAAACATTTTGCCATGTTTTCTTCATCCATTTTGAAGCTTCAGCCATCATAATATTTTACCTTTATAAATTCAATTTTCTATACCTAAAATAATTACTTTTTACATAACTACAATATCTTCATAATTCTAATAAATATAGTAATAGCTTTTAATATAATTTTGTACCTATTTCATACGCAAATTTCCCTAATTTAACCCTAAATATTTTTATTTTTTATTTTTTTTAAAATATATTTTATTGATGTTTTTAAAGAGAGGAAGGGAGAGAGGGATAGAGAGTTAGAAACACCCATGAGAGAGAAACATTGATCAGCTGCCTCCTGCATACCCCCACTGGGGATGTGCCCACAACCAAGGTACATGCCCTTGACTGGAATTGAACCTGGGACCCTCGAGTCCACAGGCCGATGCTCTATCCACTGAGCCAAACCAGTTAGGGCAACCCTAAATATTTTTTAGAGTTGGTTTGTTCAAACCAGAATTAGTCAGGAGCCAGTCATTGCATTTAATGCTATGTGGGGTTCCTTTTAAGAAACTTGACTAATTGGAACTTCATGAGCAATCATAACATTTTAGGAAAAAAGTGACATTTGAAATCTGGATCCTTAAAGTATGTCAGAATTGATATGAGTAAAGAAGTGAGCAAGTCTTTTCAGGAACAAAGATCAAAATAAGGAAATGTTAAGAGAGACAGAAAGGTAACAGGTGTGTTTGGGAAGTGGCAATTAGCCCAGTTCTTTTGATTCAAAAGGAAGAGGAATAATGGGGGGTAAATATACAAAAAAAAATTGGATTTAAATCATGGACAGCCTTGAAGTCATTTCCAGTTCACTTGGTAGACAATTTGAGAATTCTAATGAGCCCCAGGTGTGAATAATCCACCAGTCCATGATGCCTGTAGGATTGCTGTTTTGCTTTATTCATCAGTGTATCTATTCTTGGCACCTAGCCAAGTACATCTTGCCCGATGCTCACAATGCATTCGTTGTTGAAAACATGGTATTATTGAAGAAATTTTAGTTAAAGACTAAGGTGTTAAATTCTCCTTTGGGAAGATTTAGAAAATTTGTTCATAATGTTGATGAGTAGAATAAGAATTTAGAGACGAGAGCTAGCTGAATGGGCTGGAGGAATGAAGAAGGCTTCATAGAGAAGGTGGGGCTTGGCTAAGAAATAACTTCTCCATCTATGAGCTGTCTTAGGTAATAATAACCAAAGAGCACAACTATAAAGAAAAGGAGAACAGGTCACACCACCACAGAAAATCACCAATTTACAAAGGTGGGCAAAACAGAGAGAAAAGAAAAATATGAAACAACCAGAAAGAAATTAATAAGATAGCATTAGTAAGTTTCTAAATATCAATAATAACTCTAAGTATAAAAGGATTGAATTTCCAATCAAAAGGCACACAGCGGCTAGATTAATTTAAAAAACAAATACAATGATATGCCACCTATAACATAATCACTTCAGCCTTCAGAGGTTCAAAATGAAGGGATGCAAAAATATATTTCATTCAAGTGGAAATCAAAATGAAAGTGGGATAGCTATATTTATATGAGACAAAATAGACTCCAAGCCAAAAAAAAAATATGGTAACAAGAGACAAAGAAGTCATCATATAATGATAAAGGGGCCAATTCATTATGGAAGAAAAAACAATCATAACTATAAACACACCCAATATCAGAGCACCTAGATACATTAAACAGACACTAATGGATCTGAACAAAGAACAACACAAATAATAGGAGGGGACTTCAAAACCCCACTTTCAGCAATAAATAGATCAACCAGACAGAAAGTCAACAAGGAAACACAGGACTTGAACCATGTTATTTCAAATGAAACTCAGAGACATTTATAGAACATTTCACTCATCAGAAGTTAAATGCACATTCTTCTCCAAGTACCCATAGAACATTCTTCAGGATGGACCATATAATAAGATATAGAACAAATCTTAGCAAATTTAATAATATAAAAATCATACTAAGTATCTTTTATGGTCACATTGATATGAAACTAGAAATCAACCACAAGAGGAAAATCTACATATATGTATATAAAATTGCACACTCCTGAACAACCCATGGGTCAATGAAGAAATCATATGGTCCACGCTCAAAGAGGAAGTTATTCTGTGTGGGCTGCACAGAATGATTTCCTTACTAAGACTACAGGGCGAAAGGGCCCGGGGAGTAACCCCACCATGGAAAACCTGGCAGTCACCATGCCAAGCAGGTAGGCGATCAAAATTAACTTCAACATTGATAGAATATACCTTGACTTAATGTCATGAGGATGGCACTTTATTTACTTCCATGGGCCTTCTTCCTTATAATCCCTAATCCCTGTATAATCATGAGAAAATCATCAGACAGATCTAAATGGAATGATATTATACAAAATGCCTGACTAGCACGCCTCAAAACTGTGAAGATGGTTACAGGCAATGCAAGTATGAGAAACTCAGCCAACAAGAGTCTATACAGACCTGGTGACTGATTGCAGTGTGGAATCCCAGAACAGGGAAGTCATTAGGCACCAACTAAGGAGTCCAGAAAAACATATGGGCTTTCATAGCAATGCACTGATGTTGGCTCATTAATTAGGAGAAATGTACCATACAAATGGAAGATGCTACCGTTGGAAACTAGTGGAGAGGTTCACAAAAACTCATTTTCTCCTTCCAAAACAGCATTCCATCTTTTCTCCTCTGGGTTGAGGAATGGCCTTTATAATTCTCTAAGTCTCCTATGCATTTGTGTCTGTGTGGATCTACTCTGTTCCATTGATCTATTATGACTCCGTAACAAGCTATTTTTTTTGCCACAATTTTACAGGTTTTTTTTTAATGTGGTAAAGAGAGTACCTCCTAATTATTGTTTTTAAGAAGTTTCTTGACTATTGCCATTTGTTTCTTTCTCTATTTTAATTCAAATTCTAATCAACTCGACTAGTTTCACAAATATGTAACCAATCAATATTGTTAATGGGTTATTAAAATTATGTTTTAGCTTAAAATTGAACTCTTCTGAACATTGGTTCCTCCTGCACAGTAAGAGTTCATGTAGTCCTGTTTATACAAGTCTTGGTTTACAACCTTAGTTCATTTTATCTTTATTGTACATTGTATCTCATCTTGCATTTATTTCCTAAGTAATTTTTGCTTGCACTTAAGACAGCTATTTATGTTTTTATAATAAAACTGTAGCCAACTTCCTCCTGTATTTACTTAACATTACAAATAGTTTTTCAGTTGACTTTCTTGAGATCTTCCAGTTTACAGTAAGTCATACACTTGAAAATGGTAAGAAATGTCCCTCCTTTATTCTAAGGACCCTCCATCATCTAGACTGGTCTTACCCAGCTGTCAGTGGAAGATCTCCCTTCCCCCTTCCCCTGAGCAGGTCCTTTCGATCTAATCTCTTCTCTTACCTGGTTTACTCTCTAGTGTTAATCCTGCATACAAGCTCCAGGAATTTTACGGTAAAAAGTGTTCAGGAGCCCTGACCAGTTTGGCTCCCTAGATAGAGCGTCAGTCTGTAGACTCAAGGGTCCCAGGTTCGATTCTGGTCAAGGGCATGTACCTTGGTTGAGGGCACATCACCAGTGGGGGGTGTGTAAGAGGCAGCTGATAAATGTCTCTCTCATCAATGTTTCTAACTCTCTATCCCTCTCCCTTCCCTCTGTAAAAAAATCATATATATATATTCATATATATAATATATATATTCATATATATTATATATATATATATATATATATATATATATATATATATATATAGTATTCGGGATATACATGTTCAAGATTTTGCATGTCTAAAAAATGTCTTTATTTTCCAGGTACTAACAGCTTGGGTGCTACTGAATTTGCCTTTGAATTTGCAGGCATTTACCCATTGTCCTTTCACTTTCATAGTTGCTATGGAGCAGTCTAGTGCCATTTTTTTTAATGGACCTTTGTTGATAGTATCACAGATGTCCCCTTCGTTTTTGTTTTTTTTCCACCCCCTCAACCCACATCTGCCCCTCTCAGGCCTTCACCATTCTATTGCCTTGTCCATGGACTCTGCATATGCACATATAAGTTTTCTGGTTAATCTCCCCTGACCCACCTCCCCACCCCTTCCTTCCCTTTGAAATTTGTCAGACAATGCCTTAACTCAATTTTTTTTTGTATGTGATGACTTTTTCCCTCTCTCTCAAAGGCTCTATTGATTTAATTTTTCCTCTTTTCCTTGAAATTTCTGGATGATGTGACTTGGAGCAGAACTTCTTTCTCAACTCAGAGTGCTGAAGTAAATAGCTTAGTGTCTCATTTCAAATCAGAATTTATGTTCTTCAACTCTTGCCCTTTTAAAAGATATTGCTTTGTAAATTTCCTCTTTCCTCCAGTTTTGTTCGCTCTTTTTTTTTTTTTTTTTTTGCAACTCCTTTAAGTTGAGTGTATCGCCTGCTGTATTGACCTCTGCATGTCCTTTCTCATTTATTTTCTTTCGTCTAGTTGCTGTCTTTTGACACTGTCTCATAGTTATATCTCCCAGCCCTTCTGGTAAATATTTTATTCTTGCTATCATTAAAAGTATTTCCGGCATTGCTTTTTTCATCGCAACCTCTTCTTCTTTCATAGCTGCCGTAAAGGATCTGATGGCTCTGATGGCTCCAAGATAGCATTTTATTTGATTCCCCCTGTCCCCCCTCTGGCTCCAAGTACTGTCTCTATGTCTTGAAAATTCTTTCCCTCTGTTATTTTAGATTCTGGTTATCCTGTTAGAAGTTCCTTAAATATGTGAAAACTACACGTTATGTTTATTTATAAGGAAGCCAATAAAAAGTTCATTTGGGGGAAAAAAAACTGACAAATGCAGCCAAGGCTGAGAGTGAAAACAGGGCTAAAAAGACAAAGACAGCGGTGACAGGTAGGAAGGGGAGCTGCATGACTTGTTGCACAGCTGTTTGCTTTAATCATTTTGTTTCCACCATAGAGCCTGCTTCCTCCAGCCTCTTGTTCAGTTTCTCCAGAGGATAAATTTCTTACCTATTGCCAAGGGAGGAGAAATTACTGGCAGCTCAGGAGATAAAGAACATCTAGGAGTCCACCTCTTTCCTCTAAAGACTTCAAACAAATCCTTCTTTATTCAGCCCTGTATTTTGTGCTCTAAAATATTTAGAGGTGCCTAATGCCTCCAGTTCCTGAGACTTCCTGCTGTTCTGTGGGGTAGATTCAGAACGCACCTTGATATCCTTAACTAAAAATGGCTATGCCCAAGACAAGTGGAATATCTCTTTATATAGAGCCTGTTACATAAGACACATCCAAACCTGTAAAGAATTTTGAGAGTTTAGTTGAGCCAAACTGTGGATAATTTGGGGGAAACAGAATCTCTCCAAATGAAGATGATGCTTTGGAGAATGGTGTTTTTTGTGGGTGTGTTTGTTTGTTTTTAATCTAGTTTTATTCATTGCAATCAAAGGAGGAAATGTAAGTGGGTTTACATGAACTCCACTGGTGACAGGTTAGTGAGGCAGAAGAAAGCAAATCTGGGGAAACCTCTGGGATTGGATAAAAAGTAAAATGATGGACACATACTTCTTTTTACACAGGTGGGTGCAGGGTAGTTAACAGCCAACAATGAACAGATATTAACAATGAAGGGATTTATGGTCTCTGTCCTGGTGCCCTGGCACCTTGGTTGTGCCCTGACGGGTCTGGAAAAAAAGGGAAGTTGCAAGTTACCCTGACATTCCACGGGTATGTTGTCTTAGATGCAAGAAGACAATAGGCTCAGCGAGGATCAAAGTTGATCTTCATCTGGGAAGACACTAAGTTTGCCAGGGGAGATACTGGCCTAAGACTACCCGCCATAGATTTCTTTCAGTTAAAGTTTTAATTGCAGACCATCCTTTGTGGTTACTTTAGGTCTCTTGAGTTTGCAAGGCTGCCACGCACGCCTTTTCTGAGCTAGTCAGGTAGCATGTGGCCCCTTTTCGTCCACGGGCCTCAGAGAATTCTTTGAGAAAATAGCCTAAGAAATACAGAGCTAAGCACAAAGGACTTGACACAGGAATCCCAAACCCGGAGGTTGGAAAGCGGGGGTTCTTACAACCAAAGGACAGACGCCACTGAAACCCACCAGCAGCTCCCTACACTGAGTGCATGGCTAAGTGCTAGGAGCAAAGCAGACCTTACTAGTGAAGTCTTGGAGGTCTGTTTCACTTAATTCTATAACCCAGTGATGCTGAAGCAATCATTGTTCAGGACCTTTTCAAAGGACTGCACCTCAGATGGAAAAGAACATTCTCCCCACTTAGACATAAAGTCCAACTTGAAATTCTGGTGGCCTCTGGGCTCCAGGAAGCTGTTACATTATGGGAACGGGGAGGGGTACAGTTCAGAGACTGAGGGGCTGAGGGAACAACGGGCAGGGACGTGGTGGTAGCTGGCAGCAGCCATGCCCGGTGCACATTGCCATGACCAGGGGACACAGCTGGACACCGGAGACACAGCTGATTCTGACGGAAAAGCCCAGAGAAACAGGGGCATCTGAGAGTGCAGTCCACAGCAGAGGCGATACCTGGCAGAGTGGCATGGGTGCCAGGGGAGTAGCTTTGACCTAAACAATCATGCAGCAGTAACCGATGCTCTTCTACAAATATTTGCAAGAGACTTAGTCCGTTAAGCAAGATCAGAGACAGTTTTTGCTACATGACAACAAGCATTTGGACTGCAGTGTAGACAGTCTCTGCCTGTAGCCTCACCCCTATCCACCTGGTAACCAGTCCCAGTTAAGGGCGTGGTCTTTTGCATCTGAATGAGGCACAGTAAATGCTGTGCTGCTGCCTGCTAAAAGTCCTGTTCATGTTAGGCCCTTTGGCGAGCAAGCTTTCTGCACACAGGGAGTGCATGTGTGGGCCTTCAAAAAAGTCTTTCAGCCATTAAAGAAGGAAAGAGAAGTTTTTTCTTTTTCTATAGCCAATTTGCAGGAGCGAGCCACGCCGTAGGTCAGACTCGGTGCATAGCAAGAACTAACGGGCTGTGCTTGATGAGTATGCCGATGCTGCAGGCGGGCCTCCTGCAGGTCCCCGACCACTGCCTCGCCACTTTCAAGCGCAGCTTCCAACTCTCACATCTGTCCGCTTCAGGGCACCAGCACTGCTGGGTTGTAGTGCTGATAGCTAAAGGAAGTGAAGGAGCATCAAGCTGCAATGAATGTGTGGTTACATTATGTGCCCCTGCAGATAGAGTGGACTGCTTTAAATGGGAGGGAAATGATGATCGGAGGGGGAAAATAGAAATGTAAAAGTCTCTCTCTCTCTCTCTCTCTCTCTCTCTCTCTCTCTCTCTCTCACACACACACACACACACACACACACTTTGATAATAAAGTAGAAATTCTGTAACAGTGTCATGGGGAAGAGAACGCATTAACTCAGCATATGGTGAATGTGATCCTAACCTTGTTCTTCAAAATGGAATACTGACACATACTCGGTGAGAGAAAGAGAGAGCTCTTAGCAGCTTTGGCTACTACACTGTATTCAGGCCCGTTTTCTCTGCACACAGATGATCTCACTTGCTGCAGTGACAATAGGCACTTGTAGTTTAGCCCATAAACAATTCAGTCCATCGTGGAGACTAGGGGTTAAGAAGAGACACCAGTCATGTCCTACCTCTCAGAGCTCTTAAAGATACACAGGCAAAATTAGCTGTCAGAGATTACTTATAGAAATATGTGGTGATGCGTAGAACAATTTTTGGCTCAGAAAGTTGGAGGTCCCACCAATGCAGGTGTCTTAAAATACTCAGTACATGTAAAAATCAGCATCATGTTTACGAAACATCTAAAATAGCTCCAAAATAATGAGGATATCTTTGAACACTGTACTCATGGCGCAACACCATGATGGGAAGAATATAGAAATCACGAATTTATTTATACAAATGTATAAGATTGAAAGAAGATGGGTCGGTTGAGATCCAAGCACTTAACGATATTAAAACCTGAAATGCAAGGCTTGTCATCCTAAGCACCTTAATAGAGGTCCAGGAATTGGGCTTCAGGATTGATTCAGATGACTATCCACCTTAGCCAACCCAGGGAACAGCTCTATAAGGAGGGTGCCTCCAGCATCATGGCTCCTTAGTGCTAGAAAAGTGACCTCTGTCTTCCACACTAGCTGGCTCATACTGTCATGATAAGCCAGTAGGATTGCCACACGTTTGAGATTATTTCCTTTTGTCTGTTAAATGCTCATGCATGAATACTTGTTCATCGGTCACCCTTTTTATCCTTCCCATATATTGAGGGTTTTTTGAATGTGAAGAATGCTTCACCTAGAGATTTTTGCTCACAGGACTCATTTTTAAGGTTTTCATTCCACATTCTGGTTGCATAAGGATCACCTGGGGGATTTGTCCAAAATGCAATTGGGACTCTTCCCTAGGTCTGGGAAATGCCGAATGAGGCTGACTTCAGGGAGTCCCCCCAGGTGGTTCTGAAGCGTGCACCTTTTGGTTTACAGGGGGATAATCTGCAGTCCCCGGAGGTGAAGTAATTTATTTCACATCCCACCACTAGCTCATGCACACGCCAGGGCCATTACACAGGGTTTCGGTCTCCCACTGTTCTTGGAGCAAAGACAGCTGGCTGCTTCTCCCACGGGACATCGGGAGGGTGGTGGAATACACCGGCTCTTTCTGCCTTTATGTCCTGCTCCTTAAATCTCAACCAGCTTGTACTAGTCTCTTAACAGTAGAACTTGTTTGGTCTTTTGGAACATAACTTCCCTCGTTTCTGTGCTGGGCTCTTTTCGTTGGACCATTTATCAGGTGTTTTCTGCTGAGAGCCAGTGACTTAGCTCACTTCTCTACCCCACCCCAGAGAGCTTCATTTGCACTGATTACCCTACATTTCACATAAAAGTCATTAAGAATTCTGTTTCAGTGAATAAAAGAATGTAAATGAGGTAATTATGAGCTCCACTTACCTAACTAACCCCTTGTATTGTGTAATCATTAATGCTTTCACATGATCTGTTCCCTGGCAAAATCAGGAAGATGGAAAGTGATATGCTTAGGACAGAAAATACTAATGAGGTTTATTCTGTGGTGGATTATATTTCCTCTGGGGGAAGTTAGGGAGGGTCTTTTAATGTAAGCTGTGATCTAGACAGCTTGAGAAATGGCTGTGTATTACTGCTTTTAACTTCCACCTACCTTGTGCATAAATTAAACTCAACTTGCAGAGGTTTTCTCATAACAACATTTCACACTTGGAAAGCAGAATTCATCTGAAAAGCTCTTTAAGATACACCCATGTGATAGTTTTCACTTACTGGGTAAATGCCTCTTCCTACGTAACGTAAGTTGGCTGTTGAGCGTTAGAGAGCAGAATGACATAGAGAGCTTAAATGATACCGTGGACAGGGGGCAATGCAGTAGAGAAATCTGGCCTTGGCCAAGCTGTTCTTTTCTACCTGTGGTGAGAACATGGTTTTTATTGTCTCAGCGGTTGTGCCTTGCGAGCCCACTTCGTACTTTCATGTCATATTGATGTATCTGTCAAGGTGTCCCACTACCCTTGCCACAAGAGTAGGTACCACATGACCCAACTCATCTAATGATAGGCATTCCTCTCCTTGATCAATACGAGCTGTGCAGGTGGAAGCATGTGAAACCCAGCAATTTCACTAAAGTGGCTATTTGGATGGATTTGATATATAGATATGGTGGACAGATGGTCTCTCTTCCTTTTGGATTACAAAACATAAAAAAAATGTACACTTGGGGCTGCCAGAAACCATCTTTCCTGTCATAGGGAAAGGGCCTGACTGAGAATGACTCCAACATGCAGAGCCAAGAGAGCGACAAAGTCAGCATCCTGGTGACATCCTTTGCATCCGTGGAACTAACTGACTGCATCCATGGAGCTCACTCTGCATCCATGGGGCTCACTCTGCATCCTGCATCTCACTCTGCATCCATGGAGCTCACTCTGCATCCTGCATCTCACTCTGCATCCTGCATCTCACTCTGCATCCATGGAGCTCACTCTGCATCCATGGAGCTCACTCTGCATCCATGGAGCTCACTCTGCATCCATGGAGCTCACTCTGCATCCTGCATCTCACTCTGCATCCTGCATCTCACTCTGCATCCTGCATCTCACTCACTCCACATCCTGCATCTCACTCTTCATCCTGCATCTCACTCACTCCACATCCTGCATCTCACACTGCATTATAGATTTCACTCTTTACCCAGGGATCTCACTCTGCATCCATGTATCTCACTCTGCATCCTGCATCTCACTCTGCATCCTGCATCTCACTCTGCATCCATGGAGCTCACTCTGCATCCATGGAGCTCACTCTGCATCCATGGAGCTCACTCTGCATCCATGGAGCTCACTCTGCATCCATGGAGCTCACTCTGCATCCTGCATCTCACTCTGCATCCATGGAGCTCACTCTGCATCCTGCATCTCACTCTGCATCCTGCGTCTCACTCTGCATCCTGCGTCTCACTCTGCATCCTGCGTCTCACTCTGCATCCTGCGTCTCACTCTGCATCCTGCGTCTCACTCTGCATCCTGCGTCTCACTCTGCATCCTGCGTCTCACTCTGCATCCTGCGTCTCACTCTGCATCCTGCATCTCACTCTGCATCCTGCCTCTCACTCTGCATCCTGCCTCTCACTCTGCATCCTGCATCTCACTCACTCCACATCCTGCATCTCACACTGCATCGTGGATTTCACTCTTCACCCAGGCATCTCACTCTGCATCATCCATGCATCTCACACTGCATCATTTATGCATCTCACTCTGCCCAAAGCCTGCTTAATCCCCAAATATCCCAGTAAAGTAGGATAATACATTTCAATTTTTGAAAAAACAATTTTATTAAAGCTTTAAAAAATTACAACCAAAAGCATTCCCATTAATACAGAAATTGATATTTCCATGTAAAACTTTGCAAGTCATAGAATCTAAAATAGGAATGAGGTCAGTGAGGGTAGTCTTCCATTCTCAGCTGGAAAATAGAGGATCTTTGTCAGAGATCATCTTTGTCACCTAGGAGTGAAGTAGTTGGTTAAACTTATGTTTTTCTACCTTATACTATGTATTACTAGGCATAGATCACTGAGATATTTGATGTAAAACATTGATACACCAAAGTCTGCTAAAACCTTTGGTAAGGTGAAGAGAAAATAATATTTGTCTCGATTAGCCTGTTTGAAAAAGAATAGTGTGTGCCAGAATTGCTTTTCCTCCTTAAAGCTAATAACACACACACACACACACACACACACACGCACGCACGCACACACGCATTACTGCCAAAGGCCCGACGATAATACTTCAGCACCAAATTCTCTGAGGTGCAGTGTAGTTGATATGAGCAAAGGTAGGAAGCTGCAAAAACAAACCAGGAGATCAGATTTAGAACCAAAAAAATTTGAAGAGGCCAAATACACAGGACCCTCCCCGAACTTTCTGTGTGCCTGAACTCGTAGCCCGGTAGATAACATTCCCCTGCAAAACATCCTCCGCTGTAATCTTACCCAGTGGTAGAGGACATGTGGCCTCTGCCTTAAATACGACGTGATCCCAAGATGGAAACCTTAATGGAAGGTTTAGGTGGTGGTCAAGGACCAAAGGCATATTGCCAAAAATAAAGAAATCATAAGGATAAACACCTCCCCACTAGATGTTGGGGAAGTATTTGGTTTTATGGTTTTCAACAGGCATATTGCTAGATTTCTTCCCACGTCAGGGAAACAGGATGTGTGACTGCAATCTGAAATCCCATGAGTCACCACCTCATCCTTGAGTCTTGTTGTTAAGGACAATAAACCTCAGAGAGCCTCTTATTGTAGAACTGGGCTCATCCAGACTGACTGACTAGCTGACATTCTAGATTGTGTATGAGACATCCATTCCATGCCCCTATCTTTTTCCTAACAAAATAATGAGTTTGTTCCACTATTCCTGCTTTCTCCACACAGAATAAAGGATGCTGAATATCCTTCCAGATCCAACAGTGTGAACCAACCATAGCAAGTCATAGCATTGGCCATGATCTCCTTAGATAATGGGCAGGTGTCCAGTTCCTGGAAACTGAATTTATTGTTTTTAATTTGTGTGTGGAGTGAGTTATGCTGGGAAAATTCTAGAGAGAAAAAATTTTTATTAAGAAAGTGGGATGAAAAGATAAAGTTCCTGTGGACTTCCAGACAAATAAAATCTTAAGATATGCCTGAATGTGACACCTGAAATTATGGCAGCTGTCTTTCTAGAAACCTGAGAATGAAGCCATCATCACACTGAGATTGGCAAAGCTGTGACAATGGCACCTACGTCTCTCAGATACTATGACTACTTATGATTTCTTGTTTTATTAAATTATTAATTCTTTACTTTTTAGATCAATTCCCATTAGGACTTCCTTTTTTTAAAAAAACTGTTGAAATCTTCCTAATTGGTAAGTTATCAAGAAATTCATTCCACTTCTAAGGAAGATAATCCTTGATTTCTCTGTCTGGGATGAACTAATAAATTCTATGAACTGTTGCCACTTGCTCTTGTGATATCTCAACTAGATTTATTTTACTTCTCTCATCACTATCCATTGTGAATTAGGAAGTAAGTGATGCTTTCATTTACTCACCCATAAATAGCTAGATGCTAAAGAGTTCCATCTAGGCTTCACGGATGCAATGCACCACACTCAGACATTCTGCATGTGAAACTGAACGGGATAAAATAATATGTCCTCGGCTTCTATTTGGGAATGGAACGGGAGCGAATGTTTTTGTGTGGTGGCGGCTTATGCTGTGAAAGATAGTTAGAAGGAGCTAAATGGAATGAGGTTTTATGCAGATGATATTTCAGTTTGCCAGATGGCATTCCTAGAGGAAACAACCATTCCCCCACGGCAGACCTCTCCGTCTCCACTCTAATCCTCACTCTCACCACAGGCATGAAGCCTAAGCTAGACCAACCATTGTTCCATGAACAGAGTGATGTGTAGATGTAGAGAGATATCCTAAGCAGGTCCAATCATAGTGCTTACTTGGGGATATTTAATATATAGATATTTGAAGACAAAATGCCTATTCATCTAGCTCAGCGGGCAATATAGGGAGAGGCTTGTAGTTTTTAGCGGCCATCTTTCCTACCATTTGGAGAGAGCCAGCCTAAGGATAAATATAGCATATAGAGAGAAATAGAGCTGAGAGAGAAGCAAAATAATTATCAGGACGTTATTTGTGCTCCTGTGTGCACCCAGGCCTGTTGGTCTCTAACTCTGTGATTATATGAATATAGACAATGCATTCATTGGTTGACCTGAATGACTTGTGGTTGGATTTTTTGCAACTTAAAAAAAAAAAGACAACAATAGACCTCACTAGTTTGGATCAGTGGATAGAGCCTCAGTTCCTGGGCAGAAAGGTTGTGGGTTCGATACCAGTCAAGGGTTGTAGTCTTGACCCCTGGCCCTGATTGGGGCCCGTGTATTAATGTATCCAATTAATGTACCTCTCTCACATTGACGTTTCTATCCCTCCCTCTCCCCCTTCCTTCAACTCTTTCTAAAAATCAATGGAGAAATATCCTCAGGTGAGGATTAACAACAACAACAACAAAAAGACAAAAGCATATACCATCTTAACTGATATAAAATGAGTAAAATGCATGGGGGGAGTGTCAAAATAATGACATAATGTTAAATGGAAGATCAAATAATGTCTTATTGGCTTTGATTTCACCCTCCAAACTCAAGTCAACAAATTCAGTAACCTGAGCTGAATTAAAGGGAGGGTTATGTTTCCTTTGATAATTAGATACACACCAGCTTCCTCTGGCTCATCTTCCACTGTCAAATACAAGCATCCGATCCCGGCAATCTGATTCACAGAAAGACCAAATTCAAGCACACCCACCACACAAAGTTAAACCCAAAGAGAAGCATGTTCCCCATGTAGGCTATTTACAAGCCCAGGTCACCCACTAGAAAATTTGAGCAAATCAACCTCTATAAATATTGCTCCTTAAAGGAAGAGGAAATGAGAAGGGTCAAAAAAAGCTACCTGCACGGGAATCTAACCTAGATATGGAAAGCATAGGATGGTTCTGATTTCTACACAAACACTAGCCTTGTAGAATGGAGATTGGATCACATATCTGCCCAGAAATCACAGAAATGATGGTAAAGATAAAGGCTTTGTTGTACCTGGGCTTGCCCTCTCTTTTACATTGGAATCTGGATTCATCAAAGAGGAAGTCATTAATTCCTCATCTGATTAAAACAAGAGAATCTCCATAATCCTGTCTTTCACAATTTTATATTACCCTTTTGAAATTCCATATCTGTGTGGGTAAATGATCTGGTAAGAAGGCCTGGGAATTTTCTCAAGTGTTTTATCCCTTAATTCCAGTCCAAGAGGAGCCCCACTGTTTGCAACCCCTTACCTCTGATACTTCAACCTCTCTGCAGACAATGTTGCCAGCACATTTGGTGTGGAGGCACATAAGCAGGATGCTACTAGTATGCTGGGCTTTCTGCAGTGACTCATATAAAGATTAGCAACATTACCGTTACATAATGCTCTGAAAGAGAAAATTCTGGTGCCCCTTTCAGTGGCACTTTTCTGTTTAATAACCTCTGTTAACTCCCCACTGTTTACTGCATTTAATCTGTTTTACGAAGTCTGCTAACTATGCCCCAACATATAATTTCCTTCTCATCTCTTGCCACCCACAAATGTTATATCCTGCCTAACAGTTTTCTTGCCATATCAGTCTCTTTCACATTCGATTCTCACTACCTAGTATTCTATTGGCCTTATTTCTCTACAAAGAAAATGTCTGTCATTCAGAAGGTAACTTAAATGGCACATCCTGAGTGAAGCCATCCTTCCCTTCACAGTTAATAATAGATTCTAATTTAGAAATTTACTTGAATTTTATGTACCACGTTTACTGCAATTTATTTATTTACAGTGATTTCCTCAATGTCTGCAGGATTTTCTTTTTTTTTTTTTGTCTTTGCACCACACTTTGTGATATTTGGCCCTTAATAGAGACTTGATAAAGATTTGCTGAATGAATAAGTGAATAGATGAATGATTGTAAGAATTTGTGAAATACATGAAGTTTTAGAAAGACATCAAGGGGCATGGCTAACCACACAGAAGCTGAAATGAAAATGAAATGGAGGGAGATGATCCAGGAAGAACAGAACAAAAAACATATCTTAGAAAATCTAATTATCAAACTAGAGGCCCAATGCACAAAATTCGTGCAAGGGGCTCGGCCCCTGCAGCCCTGGCTGCCTCACGGCCCCACCTACTGGTCGTTCTGGAAGGTCGCTCTGGAAGGTTGTTCTGCCAGGTCATTCTGCCATTAGGTCTAATTATCATATTAGCTCTTTAGTATATAGGATCAGCTCAAAACAATAGTTATTGAAACCTGCTGTGTGGAAGACATTTTTATTTGCCCTAAAGTGCCATTCTCTGATAACTTTTAAATTTTGTCATGGTGACCTTATTTAAGGGCAGTGTAAAGGAACACAGATGCTAATTGTTCAAAACAGAGAAATCAGCAAGAGTAAACATAGTCAGAAGGTTATGGTAGGGCTTGAGTTATAGATGGAGAGACAAGTGGATTTACATAGAATCATTAAATAGATATTATTAGGGTTGAAAAGACCTTTCATGATTCTCTGAAGTATAAGCTACGACCACAGAAACTCTATTGCTTGCTGTTGTATTTCTTCCATTTTCCAGATGCATTAAAAAAAACAACAACAAAAAAAAACACTTGCTGAATGAAAGTAACCCACCTAAGGGTTACTTAATCTGTGAGTAGGCTAATGTTCTAGTATAAATGAGATTATGGGCAATTAGAGCAAGTACTTGAGTTAGAATGCCTGGGTTCAAACCGACTTCACCACTTACCGTATCTCTTCAAGCATCAGCTTTTTAATCTACAAAATGAGTACAGCTATAGCCTCTAGTTGTCAACATTGTATGAATGCATATGCAGCACCTACAGTGCAGTGGACACTAAATGTTATTATGACACAATGACAAGCAATGGCAGAACTGAGCTACAATCCATGTCTTCTGATTCTCAGTTCAGATAGCTTTCAAATAAATAAGGAAAAGTTTATCTTTGTGAGAGAGAAAAAAAGTTTTGATTGAGTTGTGTAGTTATCTATTGAGAAGGCTCATATTTGAAAACTAGAATGGAACTGTCCGTTGGACAGAAATTCTACCATCTATAAGCGTGTGGTGATGCTGCATCATTTTAACTTAAATTCATCTCATTTTGTTTCTTTCATCCCTGACCTGCCTCTTCAAGGACACAGTGGTGCAGACACAGTGATGCCAAAAGACCAGCCAAAGGCCAGGAGTGGAATCAAGGCTGTGGTAAGGAACGAATGGAAGCCCAACTGGTTTGGCTCAGTGGATACAGCGTCGGCCTGTGGACTCAAAGGTCCCAGGTTCGATTCCGGTCAAGGGCATGTACCTTGGTTGCAGGCACATCCCCAGATGGGAGTGTGCAGGAGGCAGCTGATCGATGTTTCTCTCTCATCGATGTTTCTGACTCTCTGTCCTTCTCTCTTCCTCTCTGTACAAAAATCAATAAAATATGTTTTTAAAAAAAGAATGAATGGAAGAGAAATTGAATGAAACCCAGTGATGGGACCTAAAAATTGTGAAGGTCCTAGACACCCTTGCTCAGATATGAACTTGAGATTTGAAGGTACCGTAATATTGTGCACCCGATAATGGAACTACTGAAATGTCTGACATGAACCATAAGACTGAGTTTCATATTTGTGAGAAATGCCCAAAGGAAGGGGAAGATAGATGAAAATGATGAGGGAAAACATATCAGCAAATGCTTTATACATTTGAGGGAATAGATCTTTATGGGGGGAAAATAGACATTGAATACAATTTAAATTTATTACTGCAGACTTGAGCTATGCTTACTTTGCATACTGAGAGAGATGGTAAGCACTCTAGAATTTCCTGTTTTTTTAAGGAAAATGTAGTTTTAAAAAAAGCTCATTAAAAGGTAACCTAGTCTAGCTGGACATCAGAAAGCTCCCAGGAGCCAAAATGTTGATGATTTAAGCACAAATGAGTTAGAAATGTGTGGTTGCAATTTCATTTCAAATGAATTGGAAAAAAAGTGCTTCTGGCAAAGCCCATTTTGCAATTCTACTGGACCAGAACCTCTGAAATACACTCTCAGGTACAAATCACCTGGAGCAAAGCAAGGTGCTGGCCCAAGGAGAGAGGACAGTGGGAGACAGTTACTTTGCTATGTGTCTTTTTTAAAAAAATATATTTTTATTGATTTTTTACAGAGAGAAAGGGAGAAGGATAGAGAGTTAGAAGTATCGACGAGAGAGAAGCGTTGATCAGCGGCCTCCTGCACACCCTCAACCTTGGTTGAGGATGTCCCTGCAACCAAGGTACATGCCCGTAACTGAAGTCGAACCTGGCGCTATCTGTCTTTTATTAAATTCTCTGAATGAGAGACTTATTCTGAAGCTAGCTAGTTTTTTCCTACCTAGCAGGAATGTGAACACATAGAATTGTTAGTTATTTTGCAGTTTTGTGGGAAACATGACTTGAATGGAGCTATGCAAATTGCAAAATCTTAATAGCATTACTGTAATACATTAGTAAAGGACTTCGTCTTAACTTCAGCCTTCTCAAAGTCAAGAGAATTAGTAACAGTTCACTTAATTTCAAGTTGGTATCTTAGAAACTTTGGAAATTATTTCCACAGCCAGTTTAAGAGATTTATTTAGAGGCACTGGGAGTCTGTCAGTAATTATCCAAATTGGGAGTGGAGTTTAAAAAAAAAATGTTTTTGTTTCCTGTTTTCTAAATTGATTTGAGTTTGTAGGGGAGATTGAAAAGACGTGATCCTCATGAGGTTGTGAGAGTTTATCTAATTGGATTTGAATATGATTCTGATCAAGAAACATACGTTTTCCCATTTGGAGGTCAGGACTGTGGAGAATTTCAGGAGCTTGAGAATACACACTGATGATTCTCAACAGGCACAAAAGGATTAGTGTTGAGGTTAAACCTGTTCTCTATACAGTATTTAAATGACTTCTGTGATGAAATTAGATCCCAAAGGGCATCTTAATTTGCTAATAATGGAAAGCCACTTGGAGGATCAATCATACCCCGTTGACATTTGAAAGGATTTGGCAGGATTTGTGCAGATTAGAAATGGTAAGTATCAAGGAAAGGATGCCATTCCCTCCCAGTTTCATCAGCGGGCAAAATTAAGTTCTGATATGAGAATGTTAGCCCTGTGGTAAATAGTAAATGTTAGTCCTGTGGGTGGGGAGAGAGTAGAATGAGGGTTAAACTTGAGAAATAGAAAAAATAAGTATATATTATGGTATCCAAGTAGCATCCTTTTGATTCCTCCAAATATAGTATGTGACCTATTAGGATTGTAATCTGATTTGGTATTTTGAATCTATTTTTCTAAAGAAAAATTGATAAATTACCAAGCTGGTATATATTTAGCACTCAATAAATATTTGCTGATGAAATGAGATTTATAGGATATCTTTTAAATTTTATTTAGCTTTAGAAGACATTACAAAGGGTTCTCAGAATGATTTTTTGAAAGTCAAGTGGTATGTTGTATCAGTTAAGGTACAATTAGCTGCCATAGCCAGCAAACTCCCAAATTTCAAGATAGCTAGTAGCCTCATAGAACATTGAATCTGAAACAGGTGATTTAAAGGGGGAGCAGCTTTCCCAGTGGTTGATATTGATTGGCCAAACTTCTTTGATTTTTTTTTTTTGGTTTGTTTTGACATCTCTGAGGGCCTTGGATCCTTTGCTGAGTCTCCTCCATCCAGGTGGCTAATGGGAGAGGAGACAGTGGAAAAGTAACTCCAGCTTGGTGTCCTCAACCTGTAATTGGCATACTTCAC
The DNA here is from genome assembly GCA_004026665.1 of Murina feae. Taxonomy (NCBI): domain Eukaryota; kingdom Metazoa; phylum Chordata; class Mammalia; order Chiroptera; family Vespertilionidae; genus Murina; species Murina feae. The sequence continues at coordinate 3,456 of PVJC01007747.1, read as the reverse complement.
TTCTGCTCACATCCCACAAGACTAGGTACACGGCCCAAATGAAACAAACAAAGCCTGGGGAATATTTTCCCTGGGTGGGTAAACCACTTGCCAGCAATTAAAAAACAAACGAACACAGATCATTGGTTGACATTTGTTTGTCTCTGCCACAGTCATCCCTTTGGCCACTAAATATACATGTATATGTTTTTCCTCCACACATAGAATATATGATTCACAAAAGGGAAATCTCCAAATAAAATCCAATTTCTGTTTCCTGTTCAAAGTTCAGGATTTTTCTCTCAGGGCCACATATGGTTTTTCTGACCTGGCAACTTGTCATCCAAAGCATATCTTTCCCCTGAATAACTCCTAATATAAAAAGGTGGAGCAGGACCAATATAATGAAATAAAAATTTCTTTTTTTTTCAAGGAAGGGGTAGGAGACACAGAGTCATCACTGATCTATAAGAATGATAAAGTCTTTTAGGGCAGGCATCCTAGAAGTAGAATAGCACCTATTTTTAAATTTAATATTACGTTACTTATCATTTGATACCAGAGATAAATATCTGGATATTTTGACATTTGAAATATGACTATGAGGAAGCCAATAGGTCTCCAGAATGCAATAAGAACTACTCAATTAGGCCAAATCCTTTTCAAATTAAATTGAAACACCATGCTTACACACACACACAGTTACACACACTCACATACTGCAGGTGCACACACACACAGACATGTTGGTAGCACTAAAAACAAAATAAAAGAAATCTGACTGCATCATTGGTTATTGGTCCAATTTCTAAATAAGTCACTTAGGTGGATAAAAAGGAACATGCAATTTATAATGACAATGGAAGCAGAAGTATATATTGTCATGCTAATCTTTCTTGTTTGTTATGCTGGGTTCTTTCTCAAGAGCTAATGGGAAGCCTCTTGCTAGTTTAGTAACAGGCATTTCATCTAGAGGAATTGATCCCGTGGCTATTTCTGGTTCTTTGGTGCTGACTTGGCCAAGAAGCTCTAGAAAGACAAACACATTTTTATATCATTTCCAACTTTCCCCCGAAATTGGTGCCAATATTATTTGATTATCTGCCTTCACACAATGGAATAGGGATGCAGAGAGGTCCCGATGCCATTTATTTTTGGCTTTAAATATAATGATAACTTTTTGTTTTTTTCCCCCTTTTCACGTGATTTTATGTAGCCTAATACTCACATAACTCTGTCCCCAGAAAGACATGCTGATTGGATGTCAAGAAGAAATGTAGCTCAGTATTAAAATGTTGTGATAGATAATCTACAGTGTACATAAGCTACCCCAAGAGAATCAAGAATTGATAAGCCTAAACTGATTTTTATTGGGAGTATAAATAAATTCCTTGCTCCTTCTGTGAAAATTGGGTCCGTGCTTTGACTGAGTTGAGTCATCATCGCAGGGAAAGCCAGGGCCACCTCAGCATGAACATGTCATTAGAAAATGTCCCAGATTCCCCCATCTGTTGTTGATTTGCTCAAAGCAATTGAGAAATTTGAACTGTTCCTGAATTAGAAAGCAGAGTAGCAGCCATCCCTCAAGGTACATTCCGGTGAGTGCTTAGAACACCCTATTTTGGATTGTCTCCGTTTAAATCATGTCAGAAGTATAGGCAGAGGAGTAAGAGCAAAATACTCTGTAGACTGGCTCATAGAGGAGCAAGTTTATCCATGCAAGTTTCCTACCAATTTTTACACCATCAGTTCTTTTGAAAGGGAGAGTTTGCAGTTGCCAACGTGTCTGATTTCTGGGGTAGGCGATGTGTCTCTTTCAATCATGGAGTCCTCCATGAATTCAAGAAACACAGGACAGTTGAAGAAATGTACTTGGGACATATTTGGAGGTTGAATGTCTTGTACATCTAGTATTACTAAGTCTGTTTCTTTCCCTAAGAGAGGTCCCTTCTAATATGGCTTTCTGCTCTTGTTATGGCAGAATACCAGATTCCCTTTACACGTGCCAACGAACTTTTAGTTCCTAAGACCTAGTGGCTCAGTGGTTGAGCATTGACCCATGAACCAGGAGGTCAAGGTTCAGTTCAGGTCAGAGCACATATCTGGGTTTGGGCTCCATCCCCAGTAGAGGGAGTGCAGGAGGCAGCGATGATTCTCTGTCATCATTGATGTTCCTCTCTCTCTCCCTCTCCCTTCCTCTCTCTGAAGTCAACAATTAAAAAGTAAAATAAAATAAAAAAAGCAAAGACAAAATGAGACTGGGAGACCAGTTTCTCCTGTTTCCCATTGGTATTTGTACTTCCATTCTTGAAGTTTTCCCGGTGCATGTACAGAGTACTTCACACAGTATTGCATACCCTAAATAGGTTAAAAACAGTAAAAATAAAGTAAAATGTGAGTAGTCATGTGTGGCCATTGCCCACCTTAATACTAAGTTAGTAAGTCTTCTAAGTGCATATCCTATCTTCATAATGGGAGAAATATCAATGACTAGACTTCTAGTTTTTGAAACCTTATTTAGGAGTAAGGGATCTCACTTGCCATTTCCTTGGTCTATCACCATACATATTCCTTTCAGCATTAATTCAGGAAAAACTAAAACTGAAATGCTGAATATTTAAAAGCAAGAAAATCCAGTCAAATGGGAAAGTGTGTAAGTGCAAAGAGAAAGAAGTTATTCACACACCCTGCAGTTTGCCTTTTTTATTTCCTAAAAAAGAGAACTTTCTAAGGAATGCAAGTTGCTAAACATTGGAACAGAAAATAGAGGTGGCTGCAGACGCTCATCAGGAGGCCATTAGGCATGGATGAATTCTTCCTGACCTCACAAATTTGCAATGTGATTTAGGGGCTAGAATAGAGAACTGTCCAGGTCCCTCAAGCTATTTCCTTGTTAAATTTGATGATATCTTAGCCATTCCACCTAAATTTGATTCAGTGTGTGTGTGTGTGTGCGCGCACACACATGCATATAGGCTGCTGAAAAAGGGACCTTGTGTCAGGGCTGATGTTGCATTACAAATTGGAGTGGCATAATCTTTGAAAGGTGTCCAGGAGCAGAAAGAAACAAGAAGGTTACTCCCAGGACCCTCAGGACTGGCGTTTGAGACAAATCATTAAGAGAACTATCCAGTGCAAATAATAGTAGAGGAACTGAAATCAGAAGACCAAGGCCAGAAAGAATGTGAGCCCTTTTAGAGCAAAGGGGAGTCGTGGGTGACCTCCATGTGTGAGCATTGAGTCAGCGATACATGAATGGTAAGACATGTTGGAGTCCCCAGGAAAGACAAGAAACACCTTTTAAGTAACACACTGCAAAACTTTAACCGAATACAAGCCGTTTCTCTACAAGTTATGTTTTCAAAGGATCTGTTCATTGTACTGCTGGGGAAATGCAGGGGGGAAATACGACATGTGTGTCAAAGATCTTGGTGGCACAGTGAGTATTTTTAGCAGTGAATGGGGGACAAGAAACAT